>JAQFZC010003194.1:0-19655 GCA_034695205.1 Dicyrtoma fusca
CAAAATATACTTTATTGGTCCATCTGTCATTTCAAACCGTTTTAAGACCAGACTTTAAATACAAGCCAGCACTTCGTTTTTTCTGTCCATTTCCTTGCTGTGGATTTTATGGAAATTTGTACACGTAAATTACACTTTATTGTAACCCTAAACTTGAGGACTTGGACCCCAGGATTGAAACATCAGGCTGCTCCTTTAGCCTTCGATGGACAGATGCTTTGTGGGCAATATTTTTTGTACATAGAACAGATGAGCTGTTGGCAGTGCTGGGCTTAAAAATTGTGTTCGGCAAAAATGCGTAATAAATGTAATATATAAGTATTGCATAGGCATGATTAAGCTGCCTTACTTTGCCTCCGTTTCGTAAAATTATTTAATTAAAAGCCGTTGAAATGCTTTCAAAGTGTCAAAACTGCCACAGGGGTTGAATGATTATTCTAATAATGTGGCTGGTTTTAAAGTTTTACCGGCTCAAGAAAATCGTCTTTTAATTAAATTGACTTGTTATTGAATAACTTTCATACTCAAATACAACTTTTACTTTGTTTCAATAGGGCTTTAGGTTCTATGTTATTTCGACTTTTCTAAAGCTATTGTTACACCATTTACATTCAAAACGATTTATCAACACTCTACAGTAAAAATATGCATTAATACAAAACCAGTTTGAAATTCCAAAACATTTTTTAATTTAAATGGTGGCTGCTCAAATTCAGATTTTCCTCATTTCAAAGTCTATTCTAAACCACAACTGCACAAGGACGTGATATCTGCAAGGCCCCAAAGCATCATTTATAAAACACCATTAAGGAGCCCTGCATAAATTAAGGTAGCATTCTGAGCATAGACCCTTTTTTCGTAGTCATAAATCAACGTTTTTTACAACCGGATTATTTAGAGACTCTAAACCAGGGCAGGGGTACGGAAAACGAAAACAAAATGTGTTAAA
The DNA here is from genome assembly GCA_034695205.1 of Dicyrtoma fusca. Classification (NCBI taxonomy): domain Eukaryota; kingdom Metazoa; phylum Arthropoda; class Collembola; order Symphypleona; family Dicyrtomidae; genus Dicyrtoma; species Dicyrtoma fusca. The sequence continues at coordinate 950 of JAQFZC010003194.1, forward strand.
AAATGAAAGATAAGTGCCATAATGAACAGACTATCGATACGTATTTTTTGATTTTTGTAATAACTATTTGTTTTAAAATTCACTACTTATTATTTAAATACATTAAAATCGAAAAAGATCAACGCCGTGTAAAAAGGAATTTGCAGTTTTGCCACATTGCAATTTGCTCAGGTCGGAAAGCAGATAGTCGATATTTTGCTACAATTAAACAGTAGAGACCCTGCAAAGAACGAACGACTGGAGTCCATCAGCAGCGTTTTGGGTTTCTCAGTGGTCAGCACGACCCTCGACTGGGTTGAGTTTTTTACACAGAGGCAATTATAACCTGGGACAATAGTTGAGAAAAAACTTTACTGACCGCAGAATCTTTGCTTGTGTCTTTATTGCGGAGTGGACTTGCAGTGCAACTGAATTTAGTGGCCTGTGAGTAAGAAGGAGTGAAAGAAGGTATTAAACAAAATAAAATGTAGGGTTTAAATAGAAACAAATTAATCAATTTGTATGATTTTGTGGTAAAATATGTAAAATTATGTTCTTAACTTTGTAGGTTACGTAAATAAAAAGGCTGTTGCTTGGAGTTACCTTAAACCGAAATTATGGGGACACTGGACTATCGCCAGAATGCTTTTAAGCGGGACCAGGACTTACGACACAACGCTGTTTCACCCACGAGATGCAAATACTAAATCTGTATCAGCCGTGCTAGAACTTTGTACCGTAAATAGTACAAGCTTAGAACAAGTAGCAACCTTAATGATAAAAATGCCTGTATGTAAGACTATACACACTCAATTAACTTGGTATAAGCTTAATTTTATATACAAATTATTATAATAAATATCAAATAAAATAATTAATAATATTTCAAGCAACTCTTTTTTGTGCAATAAAATGAAAAGATTTATTGAATAGGTTAAGTTCGACTGCAAAGTAATTGTAAGTTAAGGGAAGACTAACGGTATAAAGCTTTAGAAATGTTAGACGTTCTTTTTTTATGCCTGTTTTTTCAAAAACTGCCAAGTTCAAATATTTCATTTGAATGCACGTTTGGACATGGTCTTGTTCTTTGCCCTATAATTCCACTCTTTTATCTTGATCAATGGTATTGATGCATGTTTCAGTTTCACACCGTTCAGTTAAAGCATCCACGCTTAGACATACATATTTAATATAACAAGAATGTTCAATGATCCATTCTGAAACGTAATGTTGAAAACTCTCATTACTTAAAATTTAAACACAAGCTTTTTGAGTGTAGTCGATCAAAATGCCGAATGCAATTAACTCAGTTTGTGCAAAGTAAGTTCTGTTTGTACTAAATTGCAGGATAAAGTTACCTATACAAAAACAAACAATGATTCACACTGACTTTGATAGTGAGTGAGAAAATACGGGAATGAGACACTGTGTTAGCTAACGTAATGAAATCTACAAGCAATTGCCTGTATTATGTACGAAGCCCTATAGCTATATAGTATAGTCTTGAACCTGGACGGATAAATTAAAAAAGTAATTTAATGCAATGCCAAACTTAGCAAACTTGTATCTCATCTTTATCTTTTTGCCAATTTTTTGACTTTAAGGGGCTTCTTTATTTTTTGAGGTCAACAGAATATAATAAAATTGTATTCCACAAAAATTCATTGCGCATTTAGATGATTTACTGGTCGGTTCCGGTTTCTATACTACGCTCTGGTATAATACCTAATTACTAATTAGGTATACCCTAACTATTGGGAGCGAATGAATTGATAACAAATTAGGAGCAGAAGTGCACTCGAGTGAGGCTATCGATTTTACTGTACATAAATATTACGTATAAAATTTGTTTTTGGACAAAGTACATAAGTCACTTTGATAAACCAAAGTGTCACAACACTTATAGTGGCTGTCAATCATCATAATCATACAACAGATTTTTCAGCGCCCCATCAATGATCAACTGCAAACAAGGTATGAGACTTTATTTATCTTAAAGGATAAGAGATAAAAATAAATTGTGCATTTAAAAAAACTAGAATAATTAACGGCGTTCGAACTTGTACGCGTGTATGACATAGTGCATGAAGTAAAATCTGACACAATTAAAGGTCAAACTGCCAGCTGAAAGATTTCTAGGAACCAAAAAACAAATAGGTACAAATTATCAGTGCTACCAGTCAGTCACTAGTATAGTGTAGTGTCACAGATAATGTAAGGCGGGGCAAAACCGTGCTCTGCGACAAAAACCGTATTGGGGCAAAACCTAGACTAAGCGAGTTTTAAAAATTGCAAAATGTCAAGACTAGACTAGCGGGCTTTTTTGAATTCTTTCATGACTAGACTAGCTGACGACTCTTTTAAAAACAAGGCCGGCCTAGTCTAGTCAGACTAGACTAGCAGACTAGCGACTAGACTATTGAACTTTTCTGGCCAGTTTGACTAGACTAGCCAAGGGTGGAAAACATCGTGACTAGACTAGACTAGCCGCGATTTTCCCCATGTTAAGGGATAGGCAACTGGTTGACTAGACTAGACTAGACTAGGGTAGGCTTTTGTGTTGACTAGACTAAAGTATACTAGAGTAGGCTTTTGTACTGACTAGATTAGACTAGCCTATTTAGGTCGGGAAACCAGCGTGACTAGTTAACATAGACACCTAAGACTTAACACGGTTTTACCCACCACGGTTTTGGACCAGAACACTGTTTTGCCCCGTCTTACATTACTTGATTTTGAATTATCTAAACTTTTGACTATACGAGCGTCGTCAGACTGTAAAGTGAGGCAGAACGGAATTAAACACGTACTAATTACTTTAGTGGGCTTTGCTCTGAAATAAAATCAATAATGGAGTACAAACACTTTTTGTCTTTAACTTTTTGTCTAACACTCTGGGGAACGATCGTTAAAATCCCAAGTTGTGAATCTGGTGGTTCCTTTCACAATCCAATTTTGGATGAAGCCAATCAAGACCAGTACATTTATATGCACAACGATGGCTACTACTACATGACCCGGGGTTTTGGCACTGACCTGTACCTGTACAAGAGCAATTTGTTGAGTGACTGGCGTCTCGCTGAGAGGAAAATAGTCCACACCACTCAATCATCCTATCCTACGCTACCCGAAATTCATTACCTTCGTGGCAACTGGTTCATATACTTCTATCAGCTCAATGAGACTGTCTCCCAGAGACATTTGTTTGCAATAAGAGCCGAAAACCCCGACAATCCTTTTGGGAAATACTCTCAGAACATACGGTAAAACATGATCAATTAAAATTAATTTGTGGACCACATACATTTTAATATTACATATTTCCATATTTTAATAACTGCATCTTAGACTGACGCCTGCTACGCCTGAGGAAGGTTACGACGAGGTGGATGGAACAATTCTTGAAACCACGGATGGAAATCTGTATTTAATCTACGCGGGATATTCCACTAATCCACCGAGCAGTGGCAGAAAATTATTTGTGGTTCCCATGAGCAATCCCACAACTGTCGCTGGATCCAGAGCACTCATTAGAGATAGCAAGGCTGATTGGGACATTGATGAAGTTAGAAGTCCGAACCTCCTTCGAAATGAAAATCAAACGTATCTTGCCTTTCTTGGATGGGCCGGTGGGGTCACCTCTCTGGGGCTCATGGTCATTGACGACGGAGATGACCCTCTAGTTTCTGCAAATTGGAGGGACGTTTCCAGTGACCCTGTGTTTCGGGGGAACGACCAGGTTTTGAATCCACGCTATGCATCTTTTACTAGTTCTCCTGGTTAGAATAATAAAATAAATCGAATATTGTTGCGACTTCAATTCAATCCCAGCACTATAACATCTTTAGGATCTTCAGATTCGTTTCTGAACAGTGTGTTTTATTTTCCGTTATTATAGATTTGACCGAAACTTGGATGGCCTACTGTGCAGTAAATAACGCCAATGACACTGTATACACTAGTCGGATCCAAAAAATAAGTTGGAATGACGATGGGACGCCTCAATTTCCGACACCAACAGGGGTTGCAACATCCCTTCCGGTTCCAAGTGGAGACATTTGATCATTATTATTATTATTATTCAATTGTATTGTTGATATTATTGTTGTTGATTAAAATCAGGCAGAACATTCGCAACTGAGAGAATTAGTAGCACTGTCGTGGCCAAAATTGTATTACATCCTTGCTGTTATGACATCATTTCGATGTTGTATAAATTATAAATACCATATTTCCTGAATGTATTGCCGGGTTTGCAATAGTTGCCGGCCTATAATAGTTGTTGGGGTTTTTAACACGTAAATCATAGGACTAAACCTCCTTGCTTAACCAAGTTTAAGCAATAGTTGCCGGGGGAAATTAATACAGGAAATACTGTACTTACTTTCAGTTAGTGATTAAAATCAAATAGCTGTTGAATGTACAACATGTTATTACCATTTTGTTGTGAGAAGTATAAAATAATAAAAAGTAACAACTTCAAAACTAATCCGTATTTCGTCTGTCGTAATAAATTATTAAATAATATTACAAATTACTTGTCTTAGTCTAACCTATCCATTAACAAGTCGTAGAATATTTTGCATAAATCAATCTTTAATTAATTATAAGAATCATTTACTCTAAATCGTAACTGCACGAACCATTAGCTTTTAAAGTAGTAGCCAATGTAAGTACCGTAAGTTCTCTAATAGTACGCTGTGCACTATTCCATTCAGCCCCTCCGACCCCCGAGCGTACAATTAGAGACCCGCGCATTAATAGAGACCCGCGTATTATTCAAACTAACCGTTTTACTACTCTGAATTTAGTTGGAATAAACAGGCTGAAAACAAGAATTTTGATACTTTTAAGCGACTTAAAAGTGTGTGTCATTTAATTCAAGATAATCGGTTGCTATAAAGTTAGGTTTACACTAATTTCGTCACACTTCTCACACTAAGCACTGCAAATACTTCCGGTGAACCGCGTACTGTTAGAGACCCAGTTATTATTGGAGACCCGCGCATTATTCCACTCAGGCCCTCGGACACCTGCGTACAATTTGAGACCCGCGTAGTAATCGAGAATTTACGGTAGGTACACTCTGCCAAATGACCACATCTGGCATGCATAGTAAAAAAGTGAGAAAAATTGCACAGGTGATTATTTAATTTTGAATTTATTACGTTTCATTTTTAATTATTTGACTGATTAATTTACTACTATTTGTTAATTTTTACCTTGCCGATTTATTAATCAATTAATTACAACTTGACTTTTGGTCGCGTGGCAATCCATTCCTTAATCTGAGGAATTGCCAGCACAGCCTCTCGATGCCTCAGAAGGTACCGATTTAAAAGTCACCCGAGGTCAACTGTGGCCCGGTGATATAGGGGAGTGTCTTGAGAACGTCTATTCTGTTTGAATGAATCAACGAAAGAACTTACGCGATTTACATCCATAAATTGTAGTGTGGGACGGGTATTATTATTGATCTTATCTGCTTCCGGGATTTTCTTACTTCCACACCGAGCTGCATCGAATGCCATACGTATTGCTTTTTGTCATTTTGCTGAAGGTTCAAATTGCAAATTCCTTCATTTTTAAACTTAATATTACAGCTTTAACTGCGCACAAAGTAAATTTCCTGAAGAAGATTGTCCATTTTCAAAGTCCTATCAAGGTCAAAACAGGAAAATTACATTTTCCAAAATGGTCAAAACTAGTAAATAACACTTTTTCAAAAAAATCAGAACTTGTAAATAACACAAAACGGCCAAAACTAGTAAATGAAACTTTTTAAAACGCTCAAAAATAGTTTTTAACACTTTTTCAAAATTATCAAAACTAGTAAAGTAAATAAAACTTTTTTAAAAAGGTAAAAACTAGACACGTTGCTGCTTTGAAAAAGGAAAAATTATCGAAACTACCATCTGCATCCCTACTTTGTGTATATTATTTACCAAGTCTTCACCTGCTCTTCTAACACACAGTCTTTCGATCGACCTTTCAGTTAAATTTTCAACAATTTGCTTCTAACTCTTTGGGTTCAAGCTTTTAAGGATTTTCTTTACAGCTTCCTAAGGGGCGATGCAAAAAATACATAACGCAAAAAACGGACCTTTAGTACCCACCTACCCCTTGTGTAACGCATTTAGCGCCCCCTGCGCAATGCTGTAGGTATAGGCTGTAACGATAAACGGAACAACTACCGACCCCAACCAGCGTTATGTATTTTTTGCATCGTCCCTAAGTTTCCTTAAAATCATTTTCTAACTTATATTGTATATGTATGCATAAAGATACGCCTTTTCCATCTAATGAGATGCAGTGCGTTTATTTATAACAAAAAAAATTAAAGTAAACATGCTTCGCGTGTCTGCTTGTGTGTTCGCCAGAGGAAGGAAGACAAAGCGAAAAATAAAAAAGTTGATGCAAATTCAAACGGCAGTGTCAATAAATTGGGACTCAGTTGACAGCTGCTTACATTACACGCTTCGGCCGCACGGGCCATAAATTACAACGAAATTACGAGGCAGTTCCGCTTTGTTTTACTGCAAAATAACGTCAAATTGAGGGCCGGATTTGAACGATTAGTGAAGAAAGCACGAGACGGAAGATGCAAAAGTAAATGTGATTGACAGCCTTTCTATATTTAGGCGCAAAGGACTTGGGATTCCTGGCTGGAGTGCCAGAAGAAAAGGCATTATTGCAAGGCTAATGACAATTTAATGAATGCAGATAGCGCCAATTTGCACCAAGATTTAAACTGCATTTAATGGACAAGTTCAATGTCACTCAGGTTATAAAACTTAGTTCAGCTAGTCTACGCACTCAGATCAACATTAAAAATAATGTGCAGATTTTTAATATTCAATTTAAACAATAAATACAGAATAATTTTTTTTTGAAACAGCATATAGCCTATTTTGCAGCCCATACAAGTTTTTGTGTTTTACAAATTATTGGATTAAATTGATATGCATTTTAGAACGTAAAATTTTGAAAGTCTCAAACGCCATTCATTAACTTATACTGAAAAACCATGGATGAACCATTGTTTTACAGAAGTGCTTTTTGTACAAAGCAACTTTTTTGAAATCTTTAAAGCTTAAAATTAACATTTTCAAAATGGTCAAAACTACAAGTTTTACAACGTTTTGAAAAACTTTTAAAACAGCAAATTAATCATTACAAAAACATTCAAAGCTAGTATCAAATTTTTCAAAATGGTCAAACCTAAAATTTAACAAAGTTGCATTTTTAAAAAAGTCACTTTACAATTAACAATTTCAAAAAGGTCAAACCTAGAATTTAGCAAAGTTGCAATTTTAAAAAGGTCAAAAACTAAAAAATAACCTTTTTTAAAAAAGTCAACCCTAGAATTTAGCAAAACTTCATTTTTAAAAAAGTAAAAAATAACATTTTCAAAAAGGTCAAAACTTGATGTTAATAGTTTCAAAAGTATGTAAAACTTTATAAACTACCGTTTCGAAAAGGTTAAACCAGCGCATGACTTGAATGCCGTTTAAACTGTACTTTGATTTCAATAAGAATATTTTCATAGGTCACAGCGATTCAAATAATTCAATTAATGCAAGCAAGCATGAATTTTGGCATAAAAAATCGGCGTTCATTTCCTTCAACACTAAATCACCCTTTTTGCGTCTCATTACAATGCCAAGAGTGTGAAATTATGGGACAGGAAATATCGATCAGGTGTCGCTGTCTCTTATTGAACAGTCCCGGATTACACAGTCAAATAAAAAAAATGAAGGAGCTTCTTTTTTTTCTGTCTGTTTTTCCTGTGAGACAGCCAGTCATTGGAAAGGTTTGGGAAAAAATGGGACAGATGAGGAAATAAATTCCTTTTGCAGCTCGTCTCACAACACATTAAAAGGAATTAAAAGGAATTAAAAGGAATTAAACGGAACGGAGCCAGCCTTCCCAATGTTAACATGACATCTGAAACACACATTACACTTTTAAACTTTCGCTCTTATTTCCCTTTTTTTCTTTGTTCTGCCTCCACTCACTCGCTCCGTAGCCTTGTTTTTTGAGGTGTAATTGACTGTTTGATTTTCAATTTTTAAAACTTTATTATCAAACTAGACTTCACGGGGAGAGACCAAGTGCGAGGCGATGACATATTTAGCATTGCTGTTTTTATACGTGCAAAAAAAGCTATCCTTTGGGTGTGAATCGGTTGCAAAATTGCTTGGGGCTATTCAGACATTACGTCAGCCAAATGGAGAAATATGATATTTAAAAAGAGGGAAATGTTATTGGCACTAGGCGACTGGCAACCGAGTACAAGGTTCACGTTGAACTCACAACATTAACTTCTTCAAAACTGTTATGTACTTAATTTTGAATATTTTGAAAATAGCAATTTTTAGGTTTTTGGCCGTTTCGCAAAACTGTTATTTGCTAGTTTTGACCATTTTGAAAAAGGGTTATTTACTAGTTTTGACCTTTTTGAAAAAGTGCTATTAACCAGTTTTGATCGTTTTGAAAATGGTAATTTGTAGAACTAAACACGTTTGTAATAAATTCTTTCCATGGTTCCCCAGTTTCGAATAGGTTAAGGGATTTTTCAGGAAAAAAAACCCAATGATAGTGAAATTAATAATAATGCAAGCTTCGCACCGTTCAGGTAAATGACTAACAAATGGCAAAGCACTCAAATAGGTAAAATACAGATCCCGTGGTATATTGTAACAGAAGGGCAAACTGGCTATACGGCCCCAGTTACACTGGAGCAATTTACTCTAGTAAAACTTAACTCTGGTAAAATAAATAACTGGCGATCCGTTTGCAATGCATGTTCTTGGCTACACTGTCGAACTTTACCCTTTACTACGGTTGAAGAATTTACTCTAGTAATTTCAACTATGGATTTTACTATCCCCAGTTTTTCCGTTCTACCGACGGTAAAACTGTGATAGATCCTGCGACAACAAACCCATTGCATGGAATTGTTTGTAATTCGCGCCAAATTTTTACCGTCGTTAAATTCTTATGTGTAGTCATGGTTAGTTTGAAAACTACAGTAAAATTTACCATTTTCTCTGTTTTTATTTACCGCGCATTTTACCAAAGTAAGTTTTACTCGCCTGTGTAGCCAGAGCCTAAGTTTAAGAAATACAGGTTCGTCATGATTTTTACGGGGTGAAATATTTGGAACAGTTGGAACTTGAAGTTGACATTTTAGAATCATACTACATAATTTAATAACAACCCTTTTAAAAAGGTCAAATCTAGAATTAAACTTTTCTTAAAATATCTCGGCTATATTGTCCATTTTAAAAAGACTATCAAGGTCAAAACAGGAAAGCAGCATTCTCCAAAATGGTCAGAACTAGTAAATAACACTTTTTCAAAATAGTCAAAACTAGTAATTGACACTTTTTCAAAACGGTCAAAACTAGTAAATTAAACTTTTTCAAAACGGTCAAAACTAGTAAATTACACTTTTTTAAAACGGTCAAAACTAGTAAATTACACTTTTTCAAAACGGTCAAAACTAGTAAATGACGCTTTTTCAAAACGGTCAAAACTAGTAAATGACACTTTTTCAAAACGGTCAAAACTAGTAAATGACACTTTTTCAAAACGGTCAAAACTAGTAAATGACACCTTTTCAAAACGGTCAAAACTAGTAAATAACACTTTTTCAAAACGGTCAAAACTAGTAAATTGCACTTTTTCAAAACGGTCAAAACAAGAAACGTTGTTTTGAAAAGGTTGAAGTGTCAAAACCCGCTGTCTGCATCTGAAGTTTGTGTAAAATATATTTCATTTCTTTACTTGCTCCTAATAAACACAGTCTTTCGATCGACCTTTCGATTTCCCTTCAGCAATTCAGGACTTATGAAAAAAATTGTAGCTGAAAAATACTAACCTCTAAAAATTTCTCTTCTGCACCGGGACCGCCAACTGTAAACTATAAACTGTCCCCAGCAGACGAAGAACGTGTGCCTTGATGTACTTGCAGTGAATAAACGATTAATTTAAAACAAATAGACTGAATTACCCCTGTGCTTCATCTACAATTAATTTGCGAATTTGTAGGCAGAAATAATTTATTATGTGGAGATAATTTTTTCACAATTCGACGCCATTTAAATTAATTAAAATAAAGATAGTTATTGATCAGTTAAGGTTTATTTTGTTTTAATTTGCTCACACTCAGGTAACTGAATTGGCATGGCTTTGTTGCGACGGGTTGTTTTCATACTTTTTATTATAATTTAATAATTTTAGTAAAATTGTTCTACGTTCCATCATCGGCCAATCAACAAAAATTAATCTTAAAAAAACTATGAAGTGGCGGAAGAGTCCTGTGTAAAGTGGTTGACTAATTCACAAAGACTTTTACTGAGCGGCGCAGTACTTTACAGTTAGAATATTTAGGTTTTAAGAAAAACTGAGAAACTATCAGTGCAATGCAGTGGCTCGAAGGGTCCAAAACATGAATTTTAGAGAAATAAATCCACTGTTTGCTTATTTTTAGATGTGCAAAATGATTTGTTTGTGGGTTTTTTGAAACAAACAAAAGGTTAAAAGGTTTAGTTTTCAAGTTTTTGAAATTGTGAAAGTGCAAAATGTGAATGATATTCAAATGTTTTTGAAAGCAAAATGTCAGATTTACATGTTTTTGAAAAGATGGAAAATGTTCTATTTCCACGTTTTCGAAAAAATTAAAAATTCGCCACAATTACTTTTGTGACTGACTAGTCAAATTACTGACATTGTTTAAGCTGTACCATATGCCTCGCATAAAAACTAGATTACAACTGCTAAGATTGGCTGAAGTAATAAATTGGATTTTTACTAAATGGCGTTAAACCTCTAATTTTAAAACCTAAATTATGGACAGCCCATTGATTTTATTAGTCAGTACAATGAGCCCGAGTGCCCCTAACCCATTTTTTAAATTACAATTTTATAATTCTTATATTTTCCCTTTTTTAAAAAATTGTGTAAAACAAAATATACTTTATTGATCTATATATCATTTTTAACCATTGTAAGACCAGACTTCATAAACAAGCCAGCACTTCCTTTTTTCTGTCCATTTCTTTGCTGTGCATTTTATGGACATTTGTGCACGTAATTACACTTTATTGTGACCCTAAACTTGGGCACTTGGATCCAAGAAGTGAAACATATAATAAGAAAAAGAGATAAAACTATTTATGAAGAAGTGAAGAGCGTCCTTGTCTCTTTCCTTATCACTTTGTACAGTAATCCTTTCTCATATTTTTTTATTTTATTTTTTATTTCAAATTCTTTTTCTTGTGTGCGTCGTCTCATTACAAAATTATTCATAAAGCGTTTCAAGGACGCTTTATCTTGTCAACGGCTGTAGCAACGAAGGACCAAAGAGCGACAGCACAATAATAAATTCCCAAGGGGACCCAACACACAGTAAGCGAGTGTAGAGTTACAGGCTGCTCTTTAGCTTTCGATAGACAGATGCTTTGGGGGCCATGCATAAATTACGTCATTAAATTAGGGAAGGGATGAGGGCCTCTAAAGTTTTAGCCTCTAAAAACTATTTAAAGTCATTTTTTATTTGATTTTATGCTGCCAACAGTTTTAATGATTTTCAATAGAAAAGCAATATTTTTATTGGTCATTACAACAGCGTGCGTAATTTATACAAGCGCCCTTCACACACTAAAGTATGGGGCAATCTACAGTGTTCAAAACGTTGGTTTTGAAGAAGCTAAATGAAGTAACCTTTTCGAAACGACAGTAGACGTTGAACGTAGTTTTGGATCTTTTGGATTTTGGAAACTGTGACTTCGAATTCTTTAAAACGCGCTCATTTCTAGTTTTGATCTTCTTAAAGTTTTCCTATAAAGTGGAAAATTCCTTTTTTTTTGACCTGTGTAGAAAGGAAAATTGCTTTTTCAAACCCCTTTAACTAACCTTTTCAGAACTTGTGAACCCTATGGAAAGAATTCTTTACGAAAATGTATAACCAGTACATACTAAATAACACTTTTTCAAAACGGACAAAATTAGTAAATAACACTTTTTTAAAACGGTCAAAACTAGTAAATAATTTTCCAAAACGGTCAAAACTAGATAATAACACTTTTTTAAAACGGTCAAAACTAGTAAACAGCACTTTTTCAAAACGATCAAAACTAGTAAATAGAACTTTTTCAAAACAGTCAAAACTAGTAAATAATTTTTCAAAACGGTCAAAACTAGATAATAACACTTTTTCAAAACGGTCAAAATTAATAAATAACTTTTCTCCAAAACAGTCATAATAAAAATAACTCTTTCAAAAGATCAAAACAACTAGAAATTACCATTTTCAAAAAAATTCAAAACTACGTGTATTACCGTTTCTAAAACATTAAAATCTTTAATTTATTTTTTTGACCATTTTAAAGGTGCACATTGCTTGGGCCGACCTTTCTAAAAGGGCTCTTTTCTTGTGTTGATTAATTGGAAAAATGTTGATTTCTAGTTTTGACCTTTTTGAAAATGCTAATTTGCTTAGAAAAAAAAACACTTTTAAAAGGCATTCGTTTAGTGGTAGTTCCCTAGTTTAACACAGGTTAAAATATAAATGTGTACTATTTTGACTAGTTTTTTTTTTTAGAATGGGCTTCATTTTGTATTACCTTTATACGGTTTTCTGATGTGTCCACTATTTTTTATTATTTAAGAAAATTCCATCTTCAACAGATATTTCGTTGGTTGGCGTCAACCTGCAAAATATTTTGTTTTCAATCCAGATTATGGTTTATTGATTTTTCTCTAAAAATTAAGTTTAACATTTTTAAACTTGCAAAGGGCGTTAGAGTGGTCAACGTTTTTAAAATTCTAGTTTCTAAATACATACTAATAAATAAATATAATTAAATACGCCCTTTCGCCCTTTGAGCCTCCAAATATGTGTCTGTGTGTGACAGTGTCAAGGCTGCTGGTTACTTGGTTGCTTTGGTTACTATTATTATTATTATTATAAATATTATTGGTTACTATACTCATAGATATATAGTGGCTGTGGCTATAGAGTATAGCCTATAGTTAGAATTCTTACTCCATTCCCAGATCACCCGCACTGCTTTCACTATCTTCTATCTCGAACTTTTTTTCTGTTTGCTGTTCCTAATACTTTCTAATGATACAGAGTAAATGAACACTTTCTATTTAAAATTATATGCAACGGAAAAATCCCTTAAATTCTAAATGGACAGCTCCTATTTAATTTAGGAAACCAATTTAATAACAATTAAATTACTAACATAGGACCGGGTTGTGCATAAATTACAATTACATTATTCAGTTTTCGAACGGTTGAGTTCCATGTTAAAATACGCAAACTGGTTTAGTCGTACTATCGCCTGTAATTAATTATATACATTTACAATTCACAGGTAATTCCACTGAATTCAATTCTTAACTAATTATAATCTTATCCACGTAGGCCCAATCAGTACGTTTTTGAAGAATAATAATAACATTGAGAGCTGCCCATAAATGACGGTTGCAAAGGAAAAATAGGGGACTTGTACGTCCTATTTAAGGTCAGTTTTTAAAATACAATTTTTATGAGCCTTGGGCCAGACAGGAGGTCAAAACTCTTGGTAAAAATGTAAACGTTAGTAAAGATGATTATACATTGTGATCAACCTAATTTTAAAACTCTAAATGTACCTTTACATCTCCAGTACAAAACATTTTGATTACTTTTTTTAAAACGGGCAGAATTACACGGTAATAATAAGGAGTTGAAAAATGTCCTAACTAGGCTTTAAAAGTTGCAAAATGTACTATCACCACGTCTTTAAATGGGGGCAAAATATCTTATTATCATCTTTCAAAAGGTGCAAATTGGCAAAATGAGATGTTTTAACAGGGTCCAAAGGTGACAGGGTCAGGAGTCAAAAGTTCCCTGTCCATTCTGTAAATTGAAATATTTTAATTTGACGGTTTTTAAAAAGATACAATGACCTAAACTAAATAAATTAATTTCCTATGTACATAATTACAACATAGGTACATTTATATGCACATTAATTTAAACTGCAACATTTATTTATTTATTCGCTGACGTAATTGCAGATCATGCTACCGGAAAGTTGGTATCAGTCGCACTTGAAATACGAACCAGAACCACACTGCATCAGTTATTTGTTTATTGCGCAGTAAATCCAATTAGACTTTATTAATTATTCGGATCAATTCAATCCGCTAAAATACCTTCACTACAAAGACCTGGCGTATAAAAACAGGCACAATATGGCATGAATGTTTAACATAAGTTTGCATGGTAAAGCCTTAAGCTTAAAAATATAGAAAACATGGTAATTGCACACTAAAAGAGTGAACGCATGAGATTTACATGTTTGTCAAATTTATTTCCTGTGACATCATTCGTGCACAGCTCCTATTTAATGCAAAGCCAGCTCAATTACAATTAGTTTACTAGCGAACGATGGAGTTCTGCATAAATGGCGCGAACATTTTTCACTTTTAGATTTCTTTTCCCAGTGAGGTTAACCTCTTTAACCCAACAACACCGTTTAAATTAATATGGTTAGGGGCTGTGCATAATTTACGGTTGCATTTTTCGTAAATGTAGCCCCTTCAATAGCTTTATTAAAGCTAATCCTTACATAGAAGTTGATGTTAAAATAGGTTGATTGAGCATCCGTCAATTAAACGTCAGTGAGTATTATTGCAAATTAAAGGTGTCTGCTAACAAGCGGCCACTACTTGTCGGTTTTTCTGTCAACTAAAAAAAAATTCAGTTCAATTTAATCCTCAAAGCCAAAAGCTCTCATCTTCCACGCGGAGTTTACGTGCTCGCAGAAACTGGACAGATAGAACGTTTTGAAGTTACAATAGCGAAATGTTGCTTGCGTGGGAAATGATATTGAATTTCAGTCTATTTTTTTTAAAAACTGGTTTGAAAACCTGTGTGGATGATTACACTTTGTGATCAACTTAATTTTAATACGTTGAATGCATCTTTACATCTCTAGCAGCGGCAAAATGTTTTATTTAATTACTTTTGTAAATGTGCAAATAGCCTTACATACACTTCTTTTCCAACAAACAAAACGTTCTATCTATTTGTTTTAAGTGGCCAGAATTTTGAGCTACATTAGCGAGTTGAAAAATGCCCTAACCAGGTTTAAAAAATGCAAAATGTACTATCTACACGTCTATAAATAAAGGAAAGGTATCCTATTTGCTCATTTTCAGAAGGTGCAAATTGGGCTAATGACAATTTCTTTAGAAGGTGGTAGGGGCTAGAAGCCAAAAGTTCCCTGTCCATTCTGTAAATAGAAATATTTTAATTTGACAGTTTTTAAAAGGACCATATGACCTAAAATAAATAAATTAATTTTCTATATACATAATCACAACATAGGTACATTTATATTTACATTAATTCACTGCAACACTTTCCGCACTTTACTCGCTGACGTAATTGCAGATCATGCGACCTGTGAGTTGTAATCAGTCGCAAATAAAATACGAACTTGAGCCACAATGACAATCCACCACTCGATTGTTTATTGCGCAGTAAACCCAAGTTCAATTTATTAGCTCCAATAAATTCAAAATCGGCTCAAATACTTTTCACTGGAAAGCACTGGCGTTTAAAAACATCCAATGTATAGCATAACTGTTTTACTTAAGTTTGCATAATAAAGGCCCAAGGTTAAAAAAAACTGGCAATTGCACACCAAGAGTGAACAGCATACGATTTACACTTACACATTTCCAAATTTATTTCCTGTAACATCATTTGTGCATAGCTCTTATTAAATTCGAAACCAACTTAATTACAATT
Source organism: Dicyrtoma fusca (assembly GCA_034695205.1). NCBI lineage: Eukaryota > Metazoa > Arthropoda > Collembola > Symphypleona > Dicyrtomidae > Dicyrtoma > Dicyrtoma fusca. Next base: position 16,749 of record JAQFZC010003194.1, read on the forward strand.
TTTTTGATTACAAAGGACGGGGCTGTGCATAAATTACAATTAGGCAGTTAATTCAGTTTTCGACCCATTAAGGCCAACCCAGTGAAGTCAATGTTAAATAATGGACAGAGCATAAATGATGGCTGTATTATTCATAATGATAGCATCTTCAATTGCTGCATTGAAATTAATCCTTACAGATAAATAAATGTAATTTATAGCTTGATTGATCCCCTGTCAATCAAAAACCAATAATTAAGTGCAAATAATTATTTGACATGTTAATTAAAAGTGACTACTAAGAAGCGGCTTCTTCTTGTCAGTTAAATTACTGTCAACTGTTCCAGTTAATTATCTGCGTCAGCAAATTACAGATAATTCTACTCCATTTAATCCACAACGGTAAAAGCTCTCATCTTCCACGTGTGTTTTACGTGGTCACGTAAGCAAGCACCTGTTGCAAACTAACCTACTTGGCCGTTCGTTGATTTTGCAGGAAGTAACATAGTATATGCAAACATTAACACTTTCATTCAACATTAGTTTCTAGATTTTAGTTTTTGGGCCAAGATTAGCTTAAACAGTTTCAAACGATTAAAAATTCATGGAGTTACCTCTCAAAAATAGCAAAATTACTTCATTGAATTAATCCGAAATAATAAAATCGAAATAAAATGGCAGCAGCGTCAGGATCGGGAAAACAATTCAACGAAAAAAGGGAGAAATCAGAAACTAAAGGCAGCAAATTAGCTCCGTTGGCGAATGTGGATCCCGTCGCTTTTCAGATTTATCTCAAGGTGCAGTTGCAGCTGATAATTAATTTAATTAACTAAATTAATCAGTATCAATTTACCCGAGATAAAGCTCAAACGATTTAAAATTAATTATTCTTTGTACAGCTGTCACTTCTGGACACGTGGTCCGTTGAACATTTGAAGGCGCTTAATTTGAATCCAAACACGCTGCTTAGTTTGCTGGCAATCTGCCGTCGATTTGGAATTTCGGAAGCAGTCAAGAATTTGGAGGCAGAAGCCGAGGAGTTCATTCGGTTCGTAAAGTGTTTCACATGCGCCTCAATACAAAACTAGCCATTAAATCTACATCTTACTGTTAGTATTGCAGCATTATGTTATTTTCCACAATTTAAAGGTCCTTTGGTGGCTCCAGCGACGTCGACGAGTTTCTGAATATGTCGCAGTCGAATCTGGCAACACTTGTTTCCTCCGAAGTTCTTCGATTTACAGAAATAGACATCTTTGAGTGTGTCTGCCAGTAAAACCAAGAGATAAAACTACATATTTGTTAATTTAAAAGATAATAATAAACGTATTCAATAATTAAGTGTCCTAGTTTAATCCTGTTTCATCGAGTAATCAATTTCTGTTGCATTTTCCCAGATGGGCTGAGTGGCAGTGCGCAGAGAAGAAAATTGAAAACACCGGGGAAAATATGCGCAGCGTTCTTGGCTCGGTTTTATTCGAAATTCGCTTCCCAATGATGTCATCGACAGAGTTCGCGAACGTGTGTCGATGTCACAGCAATTTACTCAACCAGTTTGAGCAGCTGGCAATTTACGGTTTCATTGGAATGGACGATCAAGGAAAGTAAGAGATTCATTTTCAAAACAAGTAAACTATACAGTCATCCGTATTACCCAGCATCGTTTATTTTATTTTAAAAGCTAAATTCAACAGTGCAAGCCGAAGCTTGGAGACCTGTTTAGTCTGTTTATTAAAATAACAACGAGTTACTCAACTAACGTTTATTTATTTTGCACAGAGAAAAATACACGGGAAGCCAGCTTCCTTTCAAAACCCATGCAAGAAACAAGCAAAATCCAAAGACACAGTTTGGTTGTTCAACGCTTTGCTTGACAAAGAATCGGAAAATTGTGGTCAGTCCTCCGTTTGTGTGCAATGGAGTTTTAACTTTCAACGAGTAAGTGCATAAAATACGCCAATGAAGCTTGTTTATCAATTGCTGGCATGTGTATTTAGTCTAAGTGTACAAGAAGTCATATTTACAGCTTGTATGTTTTGTCTTTTGTGTCATTCTTATTTTGTTTTAGGTTTCAGATCAGCAATGGACGAATAGAATTGCACGGGATCGGATTCTGTGGACCAATTTACGAGGATTCCTACTTCGATGTTGTTGTGCAAATACAAAGACGGATTAATATTTTATCCGTGGCCTATGACAGTGGATATAAAGAGAAACGAATTTTCGCAAGAAAACGCGATATGTTTCACTTTATGTTCGATGAACCGATTACAATCGAACAAAGTGATGACGCATCAACCTTTAATAACAAAGACTGTTACTACGTACATTTGTGGCTGAAGGTGCAGTAATTTAACAAATAAATTGCGTTGACATTCCAAAAGAGGCAAAGTGCATTGTTGCATTCATTTAAATGTTGTTTCAGGGACCCAACACTATTGCCGTTAAAAGAAATTTCAGGGGCGAAGATGCACTGGAACAAAATGGCGTTAAATTTCGTTTTAAATGGTGGAGCGGATGTAATCAATTTTCAGAGTTGGTGTACAAGAAACTGTAGTGTGAAATGAATGAAGAGGGAATTCCTTTTAAATTATTATTTGCTTTGTTTCTTTTTAAAATTCCAGAAACCTCGAATGTCCCAGTACATTCTTAAAGCTTAACGACAGTCTTCCATTGAAACTGCCTAGCATTTATTGAACGCGTTCGAGTTTTGGAAATGGATTGGATATTTGTATTAAGAAATAGTGTAATAGTTGGATAAATTAAACATGCGTTTGAAAACTGAAGCTACAAAACTTATTTCCTCACGCAGTCATCTGCCAAGTTTACAATGGATTGCATTTCTTGAGTTGTCGTGGCAATCGCAGTCCACGATTTTTGATGTCAACAGACATTCTGCTTTAATTTCAAAATCAACATTTAAACTTT
>JAQFZC010003195.1:0-19650 GCA_034695205.1 Dicyrtoma fusca
AATATAATTTATGGACAGCTCCTGGCACGTGCGTATTAAGCACTGCTGCTATTCAGTCTATACATAGAACCCTCGCACAAATTGTACGTCATGGACTGGGATGGAGAGTCTTCCCCTTCAAGAAGGAAGACGGAATTTCTTAACTTGATTCTGATTCCATAAATTAATTTTAAAAGTTCATAAGCATTGTTAGAATTTTAGAATTTGAACAGAAGATTCAATTTTTGCAAGCCCCTCATACTTTGGACTTGGGAGGTGAGGAGATGTGCGTTGCTCGGTGTTCTATGTATCATCTACGTTTCTAGAACAATGCTTTTTGTAGTTTGTAGCGTTACAAAACAAATGGCGTTAGGATCACTTTCGCTAAAACTTTTGATGAACACCGCACCGGCAGGTTGACCGGCATAAATAGTTTCCAAGTTGAATTGTTGAATAAAAGAGCTATAAATAGTTAATTTCTTTATTACTGGAAGCACAATGGGCTCCCCAGCTTTATAGTCAATTCTATCATCTATGATTCTGAAAACCTCTGAAAAACTACCCTATCAACAGTGAACAGTGCAGTGCGGGGGGTTAGTGTGTACATCGATACTATTTCTATTGTTTCTTGAGTATACGTGGAGGGGTAGAATGTCTAGTGAAATGAAATGAATACAAAGGAGTTGTAATTGATTAAAGTAAAGGTTATAAAAATTGATCGGAAGCCCAAACAAAGTTGAACGTATTTACTTACCTACAACCTATTGAGTTTCGAAAAGCAGAATGTGTGAGCTGATGTGACACTAAATTTATACATTTTTTATTACTTGGAGAGATGGACAGCGGAAGTGTAGGATAATGAATGAGTATTTGACCGAATTCAGGATACGGTTTAATTTGCTGCATCCTTTGTCATACGGGAGTTCAATCCGGTGTTAAGTTTATCTCTACAAATTTGTTTGGCCTCTGTAGGTGAATTAATAACCTTACAAATTACATCGTGTCGTGCCTTGCATGTACCATTTACCCCTTGTGTACCTATTACCTATTCCATCACTTGTCTCACAAATGTTCACAGTTTTCCTGTATTTTTTGTATTTTCAGTTGGACGTGAGGGACGGCAGACAGACAAGCGACCGATTTACAATTTATGACTCAGTCGACGTCGAAAAGAGAAGCCTCTGGACGTTGGATTTTGGATTGTTGAATGCCCAGGAGGACCCAGAGTTCAACGGTTCGTTTATAGAATTATGATTGCATTTGTAGTGGCAGTGGTGAATCCTAAACTTCGATGACGATTACGAAATTACGATGCTGCCAGGAATTGTGCTGCATATGTTGAATGTTCATCCAACAAAATCCGTTATTTTATGACATATGTTTTTGATTATTGTCGGGGGTACTTTAGTATGCCTACTTTTGGAGTGGATTTTTTGTAATTTATTTAGATTGGTCGTTGGTACTGATGGCAGTCAGACTCTCATCGTTTCCACGTTTGACGTTATTTAATTGTGCCATCTTCTGCAGTAGAAAGCCATAATGGTACTTGTCCAGTGTGTGGGAGCATCAAGTACGTTTCAACACATGTGCTTTGTGTTTACAATTTACAAGATTAGATTACTGTTAACGTTGAGTTTCTTATTACGTAGGGGCCGATGAATCAGAAGTATCTGAAGCATGGGCTATGTATGCATGCTTTTGGGTGACGTCCCTCGTCCTCCCAAGGCAACGTAGATCTCGAACTTGTAACTTGTGGTTCAGGTTGCTGGAGAAATAATGGGAGAGAGCGGAAGTGACTAGCCGCAGAATTTGATCTGGGAAGAATTTTTGATCCAACTTGACGGGCTTCCTATGAATCCCAACAACTAAACAACAACTGAATTCACGGAAATTACGATTATTCCTGTATCTGCGTTCTAGTATTACAGCATACAACGATTTCGGCGCCAGAATAGTTGCGGTTTGTTTATTCTCCAACTTGCCAACTGGTTATACACTATTTATTGTACGTCCGACGATTATAGTAATTCATTACGCGCTAACTTCCAGGGTAGAAAAAAAATCATGAGATTAAATGGCGAACCCTGGATGACCCGGTGTGTACATATAGGTACTCTATCTATCTATACAAGTGGGCTGCTCCACTTGAGCCATCCGTAGTAGTTATTCAAGCGTTTTATAGTGAGCTTTACGACCACAACGTCGTATTTAGTTTGATTAGCCCGTTCATTTTGGATAATTATTCGGATATTTTTTTTGTCTGATTTCTACAGCAGAGCAGTCAGCTCCAAGATATTTCATTAGTGCATAGTTAAAAGTAGCTATTAATTTCTAATTTATAGAACGAACAACGGAGCGTCGACGGTCCGTTGGACCCATGATGTAGTATTTTGAGAAATGCAGGTGTGGATAATTTGTAGGAGCCCTTCCCGCAGCCTCTTTCATCGTCAAGAATTTTTAAAACAATCCACGTGCATTGAGCCATTACTCCGGCATCATTACCACAAAGAAGATTAAAGGGTGCTTTTTGTTTAACTTTCTGACTGGGATGCTATGCACGGGAAAGGAAGATGCTCTACGACTACTCCCTGAACACTGAAATAGACGATGGGGCTGGAGCTGTGGAGCTGGAGACTAGACAGTTAAGAGGACAAGCAGAGATGATGAGTGAGTGGGTGCGTGGCGCGTTCATCCAGGTGTAAATTATCCCAGCAATAATCTTCTGATCACCTGGCTAAGAGATGAGAAAAAAATATACGTACACCACGAGCCCTTGGAGTCCCTTGCTCATCACTGTTCCGCCCCCTTATGGAGTGAATGAACGGACGGAAATGAGAGAGTAATATTTTTATTATTTATTGTTTTTTGTTTCATCAAACGTCATTGGCAACTCCAACACTTTTGGTATGCCTTCCCAAACTACCTGTGTATTATGTAAGGTACGTACACTATCAATCTTTTGATTTCACTCTCCAGCTATTCCGTCTCCAGCATAAAGTGAGGCCCAGATTTCTTATTACCTAGTCATGTTGTGCAGCATCGCAGCGGTTAGAGTTACCTAGATTTGTCCCGTCAGATCAAATCTCTCTCGTCGCAGCGGAAAACTTGTAGCTCACACAGAGGAAATAGGATGCATCTCTTGCAGTATTACAGAACGCATTACATAATGTGCAATATGCAATGTACTATAATTACATTTCAAAAAAAAGATAAGTATGGGCTACTATACTGTTTTACTGTTTATCTAACTAGTAAGTTTTCCCTTTTGATTGCAGACTGCACTATTGGCCGTTTATGTTTGTACGTCGTAGTCGTAGTTTACACTGACAGTTCTTCTTCTTATTTTATTTCTGTCAGTTCTTCGTCGCAGTTTCCAAGTACCAACATACTACCCAAGCCCATTATGCATTTAGTAGAGGAATATTTAATTACAAGAAGGATTGGCAAATATTATCTACATGGAAGTTGCTCAGTAAATATGCCAGCAGCACAATATGTTCTGTGGTATCTAATTTATGTATGAAAGTCGTAGTTAGTACAAAGGACGTATGTACGAAGGGATAATATTACACTTTGTACAATGATATCCCTTACCCCTTGATTTTGTTTGCGTCCCTTCCGATTTCATCGCTCGCTTGTGTAAATAAAAATTTACCCTTCCATGTCTTCCTCGCGTCAGTGTTGGATGATTTAGACTACATAGCTAAATCATTTTGAATTTCCTTGATATGTACATGCATGTCTAGTGACAAATTGACAAATGAAAGTGTTGAGAGAACATAGATTTGCGTGCAGTGACTGTGTACATATGTAGAGCCATTCAATGTGCATCTATCTGCTGGAGCCGTACGCTTTCCGGCATCTGTAATGAGATGCAACTTCCTTTTAGGAGTGAAGCCATGTTGTGTGATGTGAACAACATCATCGTATATTACCATTTTAAATTATTTTCTCTATTATCTGTACATGAAATTATTCACTAGTTGGGACAAAGGACATGCATTACTGATGAGCACTCATCGTCAGAGAGCTCATAAATGTTTCCAATCAAAGGATGGTACTCCGGACTGTGGGGTAGACTTGGCTATTTGGATAGGATGAGTTAATTAGATTGTATCCGCTGCTGTTAAACCAAACTAGTGGGTACTTATGTAAGTGTGTGCTTTTATGCTGGGAAAAACACTGGTTGTATTTTCATGCTGCAGACTGCAGAGAGCATAAAAATAGTGGGGCAGTCATTAAATTGTTCATGTGCTCATAGTTCATAATATGATCTGTAACTGTGCTGTGACTGAAAAATGAGTTCATTTGTTTTATTTATTAAGGCAGTCCTTCCTTGTCATAGATTACGTGTTATTATATGTACATTTGTAATAGTGCCAAAATATTTAAAACAAACATCGTAGCTATATATGTACATACATACGTATGCGAAAGTTGTAGTGGTACTTTCTGTTATGGCTTGCTGTGAAAATATTTTTAATTCTCTTAAAATCTTAAAACGTTTTATTTTAATTCTAAAATAAGATTTGACGGTGGTAGCGAACCATTGGATTTTACGATGATTATCTAATACATTTTTGCCAAATAAATGCATAGTCAAGGCATACGAAATTACGAAGTTGATGATTGTTGTTTTTACAACGGGAAGTAAATAGAGCAAATACAATGCTGCACGAACGCAATTCTTGTACGAAAGCAACGGAAGGGATTCATTACCACTCAGTCGACGTAGCACATTGAGTCTATAATTGTACTTGTGTACTTCATTTGGGATAAATCTGATTGTGTAATAATACCTACGTGGGACAATTTCTGCCTCTTTAGAGTTTCAGGATCCGTTTGGCAAGAAGTAAATGTGGCAATGACATTCACTCTCAAGCCATCCATCGTTTTGCCGGACTTGTACCCTCTTTGGAAAGTTTTACCGCATTCTAAATTCTTGCCATCTCTTCTGTTGAGTAATTTTTTTTCTTCATTGTAGTGACGATTTTATCAAACTGCCAGAATTAGATTTTATTACACGTTTGTGGTTGGCTCTCGTTTTTATTCTGTTTAACGAGCTGCAATTTCGCTACGACTTGAATACGGCGTATGTACTGTATTTGTTATAGTCTATAGCTATATGTAGCCAAAATGATGCATTGTACCTATACATACAACAATAAATTTTTGCACCGAACCTAACGTAACAGATACAATGTACGTATGTATGTAAATTCGTCTCTATTTTTCACTTTAGTTTTCTTTTGTTTGTACAATTTATTATGAAGAAAAAAATATTCAACCCTCTCCGTCTCCAGTGCAGTGCAGTGATATATGACCACATGCTGACAGAGCAAAGTTGATACTACCAACTTATTACATTGTATTATTGTGCTGTGTATAATAACGCGTAATATCTGCATGGATACTCCAGTCGTTTGTAAAGAAGTAGATTTATTTTCTAAATGAACTACTACTGGAGTAACGTCGGAAGACGACACCAACAGCATGTCACACAAATTCCGAACCTACCCGTCACACTAATTTAACGTCATAATAACAGCTCCAGACTCCATGAAACCCAACGACTGAAAAACTGAAATTAAGGGTTGTTTTGTTGAGCTGTTGTTGAGCATGATTGTCAAGCACACATACACATGTTGGATATTTGACCATTATTTTTCCTTTAAAACAATAAAACCCACACACAAAAAACAATTTTTATTATATCCCTACGTATGACATAGGTATTGCGTTCATTTCCAATTTTGTCAGTTCATATCATCGTAGTACAAAGTATAGCAATTTTTCCCTCTTCAACACGTTTTGTTACATTGAGTTGAATTTGAAAGTATTTTTTAACGTACGCCAGAAAGTCGTTTGGGAGACGGCATCCCTGCATCGGTTTGGGGAAATATGTAAACAAGATTTAGGACAGTTGTTTGTAGGTAAAAGTGTCCGTTTTAAAGGCAGCCAGAAGAAGAGGAATGCTCTGTTCAGTCTCACATCATCATTATGGCATGTGTGTGCCTTATCAATTTTCAGGAGTAAATTGGAAGGGTGGGTCCCTTTATGGATTTACCTCACGCAATAAAAACTAAGTGAACTTGAACGGCAGTCGAGTCCCCTTCTCTGCCGTGGTGTGTGCATATGGTAACGGTCGGTCATCTGGACCAGAAACGTTAATTCATTAAATTCTTGCTTAAGTTCCAATAGGTTTTCAATAAACATTGTCAGAGCATATGCTCCATTCTCTGCTCAATTTTATGGGTGCTTGCCTACCAAATCAGCATTGCACTGGATCCTTACAGATAGATGCAGTCAACTGTCGATGGCCAGGAATGACTCACACACGAACGGATCATGCTCACCTAAAAGTCCCAAAGTTGCTTCCGTCCCCATAGTCATCCTGCTTATTTATTTATTCATGCTCTCTATAACAATGCAATTCAGCAGGGTGGGTAGGGACATGACAGTGGAGACTGGAAGCCCTCACGGGTTGCTGATCTTGCATTATGTGTCTCATTACTAGTAATTGTATACCCAAGGTTCGATTGTGCCTTTTCCCTATACAATGTACACTGAAGCATTTCCGCTTGTATTGAGTATTGTTTTTATTGTGTCACTGAGCTTGGACTAACTTTCAAATTTATTAACTCAAACAACAACGTTGGTTCTAGCTCGTGTCATCAGCCGAGTCTAAAACACATTATTACCTACTACATTTTATACAATAAGAGATGACTTTTAATAAACTTTTATTAAAAATGTACATAGATTGGCTACATTCTAAAATAGCTTGTGCTTGCGTAGATTCTTGATTTTAATTATTTACAGTACCTATATATTTTTGTAGATCGAACGATGGTCTGAGAGTGGTTTCAGTCCTTTCAGCGTGTGCTTCATAAAAATTGTACCAGCGAATAAAACTTTAATGATGTATAATAAAACAATCAATTATTAAAACAAATATCTTTTAGTATTTCTAATGCAAAGTGTCATTTCCATGTTATGTGTGGGCTGTTTAAGTTTAGCGTACCTATACAGTTTCTGTTTCTGCTGTGTAAGTTAGTCAGTAGTCGGGATCTACTTTGTGATGATTTAGCAGCCTTCCTTTATTTGTATCAATTGAACGTAGACGGACTACTAGCTACTTACCTACAGGTCAGTTGAACAATTAGAGGGGATTAAAGATAAATATAGGCAGAGAGGCTCAAGCCCAAAGTGACAACTCCAACTGACAACTCACCCGATGATGCGAGACAAGAGAGATTTGGTCATGGCGGTCCGCCACACATTGAGTGCTCTCGTCTCTCTTTCTCTCAGTCTAAAGTGTACACTGTTCACTCATTAGTTGAACGAACAACTTGAGCAGTTGTGTCAGTACGTACAGTTATCAGTTAAGTATAAAGTATAGGTAATAATATATCCTTAATATATACATTTTCATCTCCAGTATGCTCTACCTGGGTAGGCACATTGAGGGGTAATTTTAATTTAATTTTACACATGTAACTTGGGGTCTACTGGAGGAGAACATAAAGAGGATTGAGAGGATGAATTGAATTGGACACCTTGTAATCCAAACTCTTATCTTGGCAATGGGCAGGACGTATTAGATTAAAACGACACATCAACTCTGAGTAATACCTGGTAGCACCCTCATCCTCATCTGTTGACGGCCCTTCAAGAGAGTGGAAAGACGAAACTCTTTTTAGGCCGTGCTGCTGACTTCTGGCTTGTATGATGCAGATGCCAAATGATGGGTTTCATTTCATTCCTACTACAGCTGTTCCTACTATTTGTCTCCTAGCCCATAAACATACCTATATTTATATAGACGCCCTCTGACTAGTGAGCTGGAGCTCTTCCCGTAAGTTAAGTAGAATCTATGTTAATCTCAACATCATCTTTTAAAAGCCCATTAGCCAACTTGTCTAGTCTTCGGAACATTGCACGGGGTATATACATGGATGGCTATATTATATAGGTAGATATAGATAGGTGGATAGATAGAGGCAAGGCAGTGGTCCGTGTCTACTGTCTACGGGCAAAAGGAAATATATAATTCAGGATTGTTGGATGCACACATAAACTTTAAGTAATCTGTGATAAATTGAAGGCTGCGAACAAGCACAAGTACAAGGCGAGAGTGTACAACAAATATTATTATGTCTATTTGCTGAAAGCTTGACACATTTAAACCTGACGTTGCTACATAATCTGTCATATGTGACTGTATTAATGTAGGGACGTACGTAAATGTAGTAAATAAGGCATGCGATTCTTGAGGCTCATATGACCGTGTACCATCGGATGGGGTATCTATAGACAACCGTTAATAATACAGTGTAGCACTTTTTGTGGAGGGCTGGTTCCCTAGGACCCTCTTTTTGGCTTCGTATTACATATGATTACCTCCAACTATGCTCTTTTCCTCCGTCCCATGTAACTTTATCAATAGAATAAAAATGTTTTCAGCTCCAGTCATCCGAACATACGACGTGTGCATATAACTGACACAACAATACGATCAAGTAGTCAAAAATCAATATTAGCTGTTGCTTGGGCATTACATTATAAAATACTTATTATATAATGATCCTTCATAATGTTTCCAGATAGAGTTTGTATCGTGCGTGTGGGGGGCTGCGAGGGTGCCGTGGATCATTTGATCTCGCTGTCGTGTAATCCGGGATCTCTTTCGACTTTTGTCCCTCGTTATTTTTGTTGTGGCTGAAATGAGTGTGGCTAAAAGATGATGAAGCACATTTAGATCACTTTATATCTACATAAATATTGTTACTGTTGAAAAATTATACTCTCCGTACCTACACGTTTAGCATTTTGTTGTGAATTTCACCATCCGCAAGGAGATACCTACGTACCTACTACATACAATAATACAACTCTGATTCTGAATTAATCATAGGTATAGACACGTACAGTCCATGTTGCTTTGGAAAGGTATGATTGATTATTTGGAAATGAAAAACAACGTAATGAACTCAAATGCAGTTGATGATAGCATGAAACACATCTTACTTGAGTACTGTGTAAGTTACCGTTACAAATAGCTTGAGGGCATTCAACATCTCATTTTGGTCACTCATGCAGTGATCTATCTCTCCTTTTACTCTTTACTGGAGAGTTTTAAATAATTATCTAGTCAAATGCCAAATGGAATAATAGATTTAAATGTTCTCTTTTGATATCTTTCCAGGAAATGCAGGACCGAAGGAAAAGTATTCGTGGTTGTTGGTTTTTACAATCATATCTTTTCTGGGAATCATCCATTACGATCACTGCACCGGTTATGTGTTGTATAACTTTGTATTCCAACAATAATACTTATCTACAATTTTGTGGAGCTTTCTTTCTCTTTTCTGCTTTATTAAAGTGCCTATGACCTTTCAAGGTTTGAACATACAGTTAGTAGTCCCAGAGAGGACTGACGCCTATAACTAACTTTTATGCCTATACTTCAGTCTTGCAAACTTCAACTGAAGAACTTCATTCCCTGCTTTCATCATAATGACTGATGCTCTCTATTAACTTTGGGCTTACGTAGAAGTTTTCAAGCTTGAAATTGTTAAGTAAATTTTTGAGTTTAAAAATGTAATAATTACAATTTTAAATGCTTGAAAAAAACAACTTTTAATATTCCAATTCCAACCCCCATTTTTCCTTTACTAATCTTTTGCAAATTATAACCAGAATGATCTCACAATTTAAAGTAAAGTGATCCACGGACCATCTGTGGCAGAAAGCATCAGAGCCCCACTCTATCGGAATCTTATTGTACTTAAATATTTCAGCTGGCTTTGCCTAAAGTTTAGTTCATTGTTCTCTTATTTTTGTAGTTATTTTAATTTATTTTAATTACATTTTTGTTTTTCAGGGTCTTACTTTCGGTAGTTGTGTCAGTGAAATTGACGGAGATTCTTTTTCCAAAATTTAAGTATCGAAGAAGCATCAAACTGATCTGATCGTCAATCGTAAATCGTTCGTAGGTGGTAGGTGGATTACAAATATTGTAGAGCTGTTTTAGCAGTTACGTACATATATTTATTTTAGGGAATTCAGCCTTTGTGAAATAATGCAGTAACTATTATTATTATTATTGTGCTAATTAAAATAAAATGCATGGAATAAGTAAAAAAAAAAGTTCAAGTAAAATGTTGCCTTCTTTATTTGACGTGCTCTAGAATGTTCTGATAATACAGGCAAGATAATACTCACTGATATATATAGAACCAGATGACAAACGATAGAGACCTGGGCTCATGTATTGAAGTATGTTTCTTTTTTTTTTTTATTAAACGGACTTAACATATGACAGCATGAATCGTATAATAATGTAAATATAAGAATTTGGTTGACACCTCCAAATATATTGTAAAGAAGGGCAAAAATTTTCACGCATCATAGTCGTACGAGTGTATAACTAATGTATAATTAACTACAGATCTATTATCATTCTATCATATTTTAAGATTATTGTTTAAACAGTGAACAGTTATATAATAATACCTATCCATTACACTTGGCCGTTTACCGAATAATCATAATAATAATAATAATCCTTAATTTTTTCTTTCTAAATAATTCTGCTTACAGAGTACATCCGTCATCCGTATTCGTGTTCAAAACTGAGAATAAAACGCTCTACAGACTTGCACAACTTCACTAAAAATCATTACTGACTAACTACACAGCCGTAGTTTACTAGTGTACAATATTGAAGAGTTGGAACTTAAAGAGTATCAGCAGTTCAATCAGTGTAAATAGTTCTGCTAGATAATACAGCAGTTGATTGTTCCTAATAGTGTATACCTACTTACTTGTAATTGTAGTTTAATAAATTAGCTGGTGTGCAGTCCTTTACTGTAGCACACATATATATATTTATCTATATAATATATACTTCTATACCAGTTGTTTAATTTTTTTTTCAGGTGCGTGGAATATGTACAATATTATGGAACATGAATAACAATCAAAACTGACTGGAGTTGTAAACATCCATCCAGAATCTTAAAACTGCACGTGGAAACAAAAACACTTTCTTCAAATCAACTACGTAAGTAATAATGTAATTACATACTCTAGCACTCTAGCATATCTATTAGGTGTATAGATCCAAAAATTGCTTTCATTCATTGCCGTACGATATATTTCTCTATAGTTAAACCAATATAATTATTATAATTAGGAGCCATTCGGGGAATACATATTTAGTGCTGTAAACAAATTACAAACTAATAAATAAATTGGGAACAATATAACTGTAACAATTCAACCACAAAACTAAAGAACCACAGTAGCCACACAGTCGCCTCACTGAATGCGGTAAGATCAACGAATCTTTTTATTTTGTGTAAAAAAAATGTGAATATATTATGGAAAGTTAACCCTTTCAAGAAAATCTAATTATTATTCTTGAAATATATTTAAGTTGCCGAAAAATGCAAGTATACGAAAAAAAAATTACCCCATATAAGTGATTAAACGTGAAGAGGAAAAAATTATTTATTACGTTCATGCTCAAAGTTGGCAAAATAACATTTTTTTTGTTACAATATAATCATAGTAATAATTGTTAAGGAAAGTAAAATGTTGAGTAGTTTTTAAAACCAATATAAATACCAAGGGTATGGAAACATGTAAACGTCTAAACGTCTATTACTGATACTGATATTGGAGGCCAGCATTCCAGAACTAATTACATACCTTCTTCTTCTGTGGCTATTTATATAATGTATTTAGGTTGATTAATAAAAATTTGGTAATGACTAAATTACCTGTCTGTCTCCTTTTGGTTTTTTTTAGTGGGGCATTTTAATTTAAATCGGGATTTGAGACCAAAGCGTACGGTAGTTTTTTGTTGTTGTTCCAATTTGATTTGAAAAAGTTTTAGCTGAAATTTTGGCTTATTTTTTCGCTTGTTTATTTAATCTACGAGACCTAATCTAACCGCTCTAAGTTTGAGAGATGTAAAATGCAGCAATATAATAGCTTCATTGTACCTGCTTTGGTTTGTAATAATTTGTAATATTGTATATTTTTTTTTTACAAAATGAGATACACGATTACATATTTTATATAACGAGACGTGTCGCTTGGGAAATTTTTTGGCCTTACAATTTGCCACTAGACTCCTTGAACCTTAAGATTATCACACATTACATATTCTATACTATATACCTAGTCTTTGATTTTACACAGGGATTCAACAGTCCAGACATTTTCCTTTTGAAGGGACTTGAAAAAAAAAAATGTTATGATGCTTTTATTTTAAATTGTTTCTCTTTGATAACCGTACCGCTCTTTTTAAACTTACATCTAGAAATTTTTGATTTGATCTTAAATAGTCTGTACATACAAATCCTTTAACAAATTGACAAGAGTTAGGTGCGTCAGTGACGCTAAGAAGATCCGATACAATATTTATACAAGGGAAGATGAGATACACAGATGAAGTAGAACTCAAAAGAGAGTCACATACTACTTCATTGTACCAGCGTCAATGGGAGCGCTGCCTCGCATAGTATCTCCGCTTACAATCATTCAATCATAATTCAATAGTATAATAATCCTTAACTAATTAACGGCAATCTCAATGACATACAGTAACAGCTAACACGCATATCATTGTATGTCATTATCATTTTTAATCATAATTAATACTACATAATATCATATCATACTTAGCTATTTTACATTATTACATCCTAGGAAACACCAACAATAACAATACCTCAAAAAAAATGAACAACTTAAAATGTTTACACTTTTTTTCAATAATGAAATACTAGCATTGTATAGTGATTGACAATCTACAAGTATTATTATACTTGGTACAGCAACACCAATTTTATTTTATTTATTTTTATCATTATTATTCATTCCAACATCACGTACCTCTATTCTGTAGTAATTGCCTATCGAAAAGACTGGACGAGTAAAATTTATGTTTTTTTGACGTGATCAAATATTTCCCGTTGACTTGATAATGAATTTCTTTTTGTCCTTCACACTTTTATAAATAAATATGTAGGTATTTTTAACTTTGGAATCTTACATATTTCGGAAGACTGCCTCACACACAGTCCCCTGGTCCTGGTAAATTATCCATTAAATAACTGAGAGAAAGAGGTGTATAGTATCAAAAAATATCAAGGTCTAAAGTCTAACTTCTAGAAAACTGGCCCAAGAAGGCATAACAATAACAAATGAGTCCATTTTGTTTACAATTACAAGTTTTTCTTTTTTTTTTGTATCTTTGTAAAGTCTAACTAAGAGATTCCGCGTTCTGTTAAAGCGCCCTTTAGTACTGCAGTACAAGGTTGTAAATTTTTCATATTTTGTCGGTTTTTTGTTTTGTAAACTAAAAACAAGCAAACAAAAATGGGTAACTACAATTTACTTTTGTTTTCTTGTATTATGCTTATTGTTACAATTATATCGAATATTATATCATTATTTTTATTTCCTAACTTTCATTACGACAAAAGCAATATATTTAGCTTTCAAGAGTCACACACTCGTCACTCAAATCACAGACTATCATCATGTTTTCGTAGTATATAAATTACAGAACAATAATTATCTCAAAAAATTGTACAATATTTATGTTTTTATTTTTGATACACATGTGAAATAATTATTATGTAAAGTAGTAGAAGAGTGACAATAATTAGTTTTAGTCAAATCGATGGAGGAGTCACTGTCGCTGTCAACTAGATGTAGTATTTAAGATACAAATCATTAATCGAGAGACGTACAAGAAATTCCAGCAACTTTTAACAGAAAAAGGTGCACAGGATCGAGTCATATTTTATCTCGTGTGTACACACACAGACATATTCCTCTTATAGCAGACATAACTTGACTTGCTTCGCTTGTACATAGCAAATGGAAATAACTTCCTTTTTTTTTAAATCTACACAATATCCCTTTTATATTTATGTTTACGGAATCGATGCCTGAAGCTATAGCTATATAGATACTCTTCACGTTAGAATTATTTTTGGATTCACAAAAAACGCTTGGCTTTGTGTGTACACCTAGAATTGATTTAAAATGGGATTCGGGATTCTCTTAATAATTGCATATTATATGTACAAAATTAACCAAATATTTTTAGCATTATAGAAAATTAGAAGAAAAAAAAACACATCGACAGCGATCAGACTTGGAGCCTTCTGGAAAGGCTTTCAGAGTTGAGTCGCTATAAAGTCGTCCACTAAAATTTAAAAGTTGATTGGCTCAAAAACTATATATCTTCCCAAAGTGACGGGTGAAAACTATAAGCCTGTTAGGACTGTTTGTGTAATTATTATTCTAATTGGTTAATTTATTAATTAATACTAAATATAGCTATACCTAGTCAGAATCGTCTTAGTACAGATAGCTCTCCCTTGAAAATGACAGGGAAAAGCTTTTTTTTTACTAAGCTTATACAGTGTAACGTCTGTTTCGGTGAGTTTACATTACAAAAAGATTCAATTAACAAGTTCAAGTAATTTTTTTAAATTTTTTTAGATATAACGCTCTACAGAGATGGCCGTTGCGTTGTTGTGGATGCGGGTTTCCAGTAGTAAATCTCTCCTTTGTCAAAGGAACGAATATTAATAGTAGAGTGCTTTATTAATATATTTCTTAAGGGGACCCTTCATTCCCATCATTGTCAATGTCTTGCATAGTTAAGGAGTCGTTGAATAAACTTCCGTCCGCACTGCTCGTTTCACTGGTATCATCGCGACTGTGCATCGGCAAAGGAAAAAAAAGAAAAACCGAGAATCAGAATTAGCCCTGTGGTCTATATATATGGATAGGTGTGAATTTTGTAGAAAATAGAAATTGAATTGAAAGATGTAATAACTTAAAAGCATCCTAAGCTCACCTTAAAGCAGCCTGAACCATATCACCGGGCCCTTGGAGAAAGTGGCTCAAGTCAGAAATGTCATTCAAACTACCGGGATTTCCTGAGGGAGGATTTAAACCGCCCTCTCTGCACCATATTTGTCGCATTTCTTGACGACGTTGCCTCATTAAAGATTTGTACTCGGAAATTCTCATCTTCTTCCCATCTACAATACAAGTTCTTTTAGGTCGAGGTCGATACCTGTAGTCTGGATGCTTCTCCATGTGAAGCTTTGATAGTCGAGACTGCTCTTCGTAGTACGGCTGCTTTTCACTGTTGCTCATCGCCTTCCACCTCGCTCCTGAATTCAATCACCCACATTCAAGATCAAGATTCGGATGCTTAATTACTTTGTAGACTATACCAGAAATAGAAGATACTCCTTGTACAAGGATCGATGGAATTACCTAATATTTTGGAAATGTTAGAATTGTGCATATCCGGACAAGCTTTAAGAATCTTCCTTCGCTCATCTTTGGCCCACACCATGAAAGCATTCATAGGTCTCTTGATATGAGGTTTACTCTCAGTCTCACGTTTCTGCTGCCGTATGATCTTCGCACCTGCACAGAGAAAGAAAGTGAGAGATTTAAATAAGTTATTTGCTCATGGAATTCCAGTATGTATGTATGGATTGGATTTGCCTTGACAGCAAATAAAAAGATGTGCCTCAACATAAAAGATCGTACTTTGTTGACAGGCGGTTATAAAGTCTCCATCTTCTTTGTTTCTGGTTGAGTTGGAGGAGCTCATTAGTTCCTCTTCCTGTCCATTGCCGTTCATACCGTACATTGACGTCATAGGATACTGACTTACTTTCTGATTTAGTGATGTCGGTGGTAGAGTCGGGGAGAATGGAAATGGCTGGTCTTTGCCTCCGCCACCTTTGTCAAAACAAAATAAAAGTCGAACAATCAGTCATTTTTATTGAATTCATCCATTTAGCAACTTGTAAGCCATAGTATGAATAAGTGTGTAAAATATTAAGTAAACGTGTGTTTATCAGTTCAATTACCTAGGTGAAAATAGGATTTACCTGAAGGGAGAGGGAAAGTCGCAAATGGCATAAAAGTTGGAGGTAAAACTAAACCAGGTGGAACAGTATTTCGTGAAGGATCCGAATTAGCATGAGCAGGTTGAGGTGGTGACCTGTTCTCATTCCCATTGTAGGAGTTCATCATTCCTCGACCGCCGAAGTTCCCGCCCCCGTGACCCTTGGGCTTGGATAGATTCAGAGGTCCGTCCGCTTCCGCTGGGACGGGTGGAGAACTTTGCTGGGGCATGACCGGCGGAGCTCGGGGTGCCGTGGTGGGCAGCATTTGAATTCCAGGCCAGGACTGAAGAGGTGACATTAGTTGCTACAAGAAACAGGCACAATTTAACATCAAAACACATTTGGACTGTCACTTTAAAAAAAATCGAGCACGGATTTCAGGATGATCCGATTGAAATACCTAACTTACATTATTTTTCTGTAAAAATGGTTGCATATTTTGGAGTGGAGACTGAAAAACTCCGGATGCATGATGTAATTGCTCTAGGAAAGGAAAAAGAACAAAGTTGGGACCCATGGCAGCTGCAGCGGCTGCGGATGGTGCCATGAATGGTTGTATGGGGGATGGCATAGATGGCTTACAGCCGTTCTGAAAGTGTCGAATAAGCGTATCAATTAGCATCAAGTGCACACAGGCAGCTCTCTTCAGTAAAAACTGTTAATATGGAAATAATATCAATGCAGATCAAATGATAATTGGGGCTCCTCTTACCTTGCCATCCGATCCCCGACCATTGTTATTGTTGGGGCTGCTGTCATTACTCTTGGGTGTTGGGGGGCCGTGACTCTGGAGTCCATGTCCTTGATGATGTATAGGTTCCGGCATTTGTTCTACTTTGACCTTCGTGGAAGAAACCTTGAAAAACCAAGAAAAAGAAAGCAACCATGAACAAGAGTCCCATCCCATAGTGCCCGATCGTCAATATCATTTTACCAGGAACAATTTATCTCGGATGCCCGTAATTCATCCGGCAGAAAAAGCCCATAAAATATATAACATTGATGACAAACTCGTGTGCATTGATCTATCACTATCGGCCCTATATAGTCTCAACTGCTGGTATGGCCTGTTGGTGGTGGTGGTGGCGGTGGTGGTGGTGGAGCAGAGCTCTCCGCGTGTGCGAGAGGGAAAAGTAACAAAATAGACAAGATTGAAGTATCGGGTTGACATAAATGCAGTTGTAACATAGTAAAGGAAAACTAATTTTGTGCTTCGAGAAAGATCCGAGAGCGCTTTGCAATACTGCGAAATACTTGAGAGAGCAGAGGAGAACTGTTTGCTTAAATTCCATAGGTTTTGTTTAGAGAAAGGCTATTCTTTTGGTTGAACCCGACAGAAGTGGAGGGAGCTTGAAGAGAGAGAGAGAGAGAGAGAGAGTGAGAGGAGTGCCAAAATAAAGAGAGCAGAGAGTGTGCGGAGCTCGTAATAAAGGAAGGGAAGTCTAGCTTCATTCCAGATTCTCCCGTGTGTGTGTACACATACACAAACGTTGACATTCATGATCTGAGAAAAACGTAGCTTGCTGAATGACAGCGAAAGAAAATCTCGGAGAAGAAAAGCTCAGAAATCCCTTAGATCATCTCTTTCCTCCTTGAAGCGCAGCCCATACAAAAGTCCCAATCCTTTACACACATTACTTTTTACATTTACTCCACACACACACACACAGACACAGACACAGACACCAGAACCCAACTCCGAAAAGAACGAACCAACGACAAATATGAAATGTATACAAAATCTAAAAGCTGGGAAACACAGAAATACATAGACTTTTTGGGCCACACTTGTGTATGTATGGAGAATGTGATCTGCCCGAGACTTCTCCCTTCAACTCACCACATAATGGAACAAATGTGAGGTGATGACATGTATACTACAATTGCTCTTTCTTGCTCTATGAAATCTCCAGTCGGGAAAATTCCCTCACCACTGTTTTCACTAAATCCTCTTATATTGTATCTACTTTTGTACTTTTGGTTACACGCCAATAAAAATTGCTTGCATCTGTTGTGACTTTTATACAGGCACCCTCCCTCTCCTCACACTCTTCGCTTTACACGCCATGCACATACACACATCTCCTAATCCACTCTTCAACCCGATCTCATCCCACCGTGGAGTACATACATACATACACACTACTTCCCCACACTACAGATCTATCTGTCTCTGTATCTATGTACGAGACGGCACTTCTTTCCAATTCCAACCTTCTCACTCCACTACTCACTGGTACTGTTGAACACGAGAGAAGCCCAATTCAAATTGGAATCGTCACCTTTCATCTGACTTTAATATCCAAATCCCATGTTTGTCAATTATTTATTTTATACACGATATAATCGTAGGAGCACATCTCAATTTAACACAGCCCTTCAAATTATTGCTACCATCAGAAACCAAGTACAATTACAGTTGTGATCATTGCATTGCATTGCCTTGACTGCGTGACTGAAGCAATATTTTCCTTCGCTCTTTTCTACTGCTCTAAGAATAAATAGTTGCAAATTTTTCTGTACACTGCTTTTTTGGCGGTAATAAAGTACCTACAAATAATAATGATTCATAATTAGGCACAAAAAAAGCTTAAAAACGCTGTCATTTTTGTTTTAGCGACAACAATGTGCACGGGAAAATGGAGATGAAGGGAAGGAGAGTTGAAAAAGATAAAATAAAAAGATTTCTAATCGTGAATCATAATGTCATCGATGACGAAGATGATGATGATGGGAGTTTTTGATTCCGTTCAAGTTCAAGGAGAGTGACTGACGGTCGTTCTAGAGACAAGATGGGATTGTGAGGCTGGGAAGAAAGGGCTGAGGGAAATATAGAAAGGAGAAGGAGCCTCTGCGTCTAGAAAGCATTTTTGGACGCAGAATGTGATGAGTTTGAGTTGACTCAAGAAGGATGGATGGATGGCTGGCTGGAGAGAAGATCATTAGTGGGAGGAGGCGAAGAACTAAGGAGACTTTCGTTCGGTCACAGTACACTTGGGTACAAATAGGGGGAAAGAGAGAGAGAGAGAGAGAGAGAGAGAGAGAGATAAAGATCAACAGTTGAACAAAAGGTGCCCAATGGTGGTGAATAGACTTGTGTATATTTGTCGCTCCCTGACTTCCCTTGTTCCTTTTTGTTCAAGTTGTTGTTTCTCAATGAGGATGAAAATAATGGGACCGACGACAAGATGAGAGAATCAGATTCGTATGAGGCCAAGTCCTCTCTTTTCACTTTTCACTCTCCCATCCATCCAGGCTCCTTATGCTTATGCTCTGCGATCTGGAGATAGATGCAGATCCAAGAGAGAGAGAGAGAGAGAGAGATGAGACAAGAGATGAGAGTGAAATGAGAGACGGGAGTGAGGCAGACGCCGAGAGTTGGGCCAAAAACGACTCACAACTTCATCATCCAGTCCTTCCATTACTATTAACTGCTTCTATTGTCCACGCCTAATGGGAAACTCGCAAAATGAATCTTTTTATTTCACTCTAAGACCCATCTATGTAATCAATCCCTATTGTCAACTCATCCTTCAGCTCTCCCATGTAAATCAGGAGCTCACAGCATCCCTCTCTCTCTCGGTCCTATACACACTGCCACTTATGTAGACCTGCTACCTCGGGATCCCACCACCACTATCAAAGAAACTCTAGATCGTCGATAAACATCTCCAAGGCTATTATCTGACATGCGAATGGTAAT
>JAQFZC010003196.1:0-19638 GCA_034695205.1 Dicyrtoma fusca
ATTGGAAAACAATGCAGTGCACTGTATAACTTGATACTTTAATAAAGCTGAATAAATAAATAAATAAATAAATAAACTTTGTGATGCTTTTTAGTGAGTTTCGGTAATCTCTTTTTTACTTTCACGTCATAAAAAAAAGTTATGGTATAGTAATGTAATCAAGTAATCATGCTCTGGAAGCAAGAGTACAACTACGGAATACAATGCGAGTGAAATTGAATATTCTGTGCTAGTAGAAGTGGAGTGCAAGAAAAATATACTTATCCGTAGCAATCATTTTTTTGGGAGATCTTTTCCATTTTGATTGATTCTTTGTTCTCGATGTGGAGGATCCTTTGAACGGCATTCCTGGTATCGGCAGTATCGCTATGCTGTTTGCTATGGGCATTGGGGCTCAGTCAGGCGTCAAGACGGTTCTACAGTTTAAGAATATTATTATGGAAAAGGAACAGTGAAATGTAAGTAGTGTGCATAGATACATGGGCAGACGACGTTCGTTTGTTCGAGGGAAATGGGAAAGAAAAGCAAAAAAAGCATGACAAGTTGACTTAACAATTTTACAAGATCTTATTTGTCTTTAAAAGAGTACGGTATTGTCAATATAAAGTTTTTCTTGAAGCATCTAGTGACGTTGGGGATACCCTTAAGTATAATATCCCCGAATACACGTAATAGCTAAATATATACTCAATAATACTCATGAGTAGATAGACCTTTAACCTTGTACTGGTTCCATGTATGACTGTAATATTATGATATGGTTTGGAGTTGGTACGACACCGTGTGGTGCTTGTGTGCACAGAAAATGTCGCATACGCTTTTCGTTTTGAAATCGGATCTGGTTAGAAAGGGAAATGGAAGAGTAGTACCTAAGTAAGTACCTACTTTAAGTTATTGTAGTATTGAAGGTTTAAGCTGTGCTAAAGAAGTACCAAGTGAAGAAGTACAAACTACAAAGTTGAGTTTTTTCCTTTCTTTTTTTTTGAAATGGGACTTTTATTTATTTTTCCAGGAGTTGGAAGTGGCTCATAAGAAGAAGAGTGGTGGGGGTGCTGGTGTTGGATTACGAGAACAGGTTGGCCGTGTAGTCATCACGAGTAGTAGTGTTTCCGGTCGCGAGCCATCTCAGCTTTCACCGACAGCATCTGTCTCTGCCGCCACCGCCGGGGAGAGACGCGCAGGAGGAACTGGGACAGCAGCAGCAACACCACCACAACAGCAACAGCCGCTAACAAGCCGTCCACCTCCACTTCCACTACCAGTCCCAGTAGCTTCCTCCAACAGCAGCAGCAACAACAACAATAACACTAACAATACTAACATTTCAAATTCAGATCCCAATTCAGCCAACATTAACCCTTCTAGCCAAAACCAAATTCCATCCAAATCAAATACGTCAACTTCAGCGTCCACATCCTCCACGTTGGCGGCCAACGCAAACCTGGTCCTGAGTCACCCTCAACTCCTCTCAATGGCTGTCCGGGAAACAGTGGACTTCCCTTCGACGGCAACAGGGAATGTCCGAGTTCTGCTGAGTCCACTTAAGGAGCGCCTGACAGCCATCGAAGAGATTGCTGGGAATTTGCAAAGTTGGCAAGTGACGGAGAAGATTGAGTATGAAAGGTGCGTCTCGGACTTGGCTAGTCAAGTCTCCAGAGCTGTGGCTCTTCAACAGTTGATGAAGTCTGAAGTGGAGAAATTACAACAGCGGGTTGTCGAGTTAGAAAGTCATAATAAAGCCATGGCGACTATGATTATACCCACACTGGTGAGTCTTACTTGTTTCCTCCTTTTCCCTGTAAAATTATAAATACATGATGAGGATTTCGTTGGCATCGTCCTTGTCAAGGCATTCACTCTTCATTCCATCCATGCAATATTATTATGTAAAAATCGAATCTTGAGCTGAACTGTTTAATCGGGCGAGAGGAAAGCATAGTGTAAAAAGAAATGTAGACAGAGATGAAATGTTTCAGGTAATTTGAGTCTGAAAAAAAAATGAAAGATGAGAAAATGGCTAAGGGGTAGGAAATATAATAATTGAAGAATAGGACCCAGCTAATGTCAAAGTACAAAGGTGTGAAGAAGCAAGATATGACGTGATACTGGGATAGGATAGCATGGCCTGAGTTTGAAAAGTGATTTTCGTCAGTGATTGCTTACTTAGCCTTGCCTTTGCTGTGGTGAGCATATTGGCATTGACATTGGGATTGCATTGCTTTGGTTACCCCAGGATGAGGAGTGGAAGTTGAACGTGAAGAACTGCATGTGCATTTGAGGAACGTGGAACTGACAGCCTCCTCGTATTGTGACGGGAACAATGAGTTTTTTTCCAAGAAACATTTTGTACACTTGAGAATAGAAGTTACATGTACAAGTTACGAGGTTCGGACGGACACGGACTCGGGCTGTGTCAGATTGTGAATGGTGAATGGCGAATAGAAATACAAATAGGAATGAAGTATTGAGCTTTTACGCTCGCACAGCCACACAATAAACGACAACATGAAAAAACATGATGGGAGAGTTAAACTTTTCACAGCCTGAGACCTCCGTACGAATTCCCTCTCTGCTTTCCTCATAGAGAGATAAATGTGTGGAGAAGAAGGATGAAGTCTTTTTTACGTTCCTCAAACCAAGACCAGTCAAACTTTACGTGGCCTCACTGGCTTTTGGGCTTGACTTGAAATGCAGCCTGAGATCATATTATAGTGAGCATGTGAGTGTGCATAGCAAGTCTATAGTAAGTTAAGTGTGGCAGACAGAGCATGGCATGGCATGACATGACACGAGGAGTTGATTTGTAAAGAGTCCGCTCCGCGTCCACTTCATCTCTTTCATCTCCGACATTTCTTACGTGATTTTCGTCCCTGCGAAAAATATATAAACTTTATATACCTACCTGCCTAGGTATATATGTGCACATTTCTTCTGGGATGCACCTACGCATCTAAAATGGCTAATATTTGGACGAAGAGGAAGTTTGGAAGCTTGGGGCATGGCAGGAGAAATGTAAATGTGTCGTGTACAATACAAATATATAATACAAATGATTTCAGCTTCAGAGTATGACATGTTTAGTTGTGACTCTGCGGCTCTGACTGCGTTTAGGCTGTCGTTCTCGGATTCTCATATACATACCTACCTACATTATTATTATATAAACAGGCATTAAGGATAAAGGTATAAGGTGAGGCAACTTTTGTAAAATATGGCACCTGTAGAATAACATTGCAAAGCAATAGGGAAGCAAATATCAACATGAAGTTGTGACAATGTAGACAGTGCAGAAGAACGGTGTAGTTCTGGAAGGGATATTTTTTGTAGGCCGCTTGAACTCTGTGGATGCTTTGCTTTAGTTTGACAGGACATCAGAGGTGAGTTATCGGGTTCTGGAGCTGGAATTCCGAACGTGGTTAGGTGCGTTGCACTGATTTATATCGTCGTCAAAGGAGCAATATCTTCCATCTACATTTTTGGCATTCAGTGCGAATTCTTAAGTGTTCATAGGTACAGATTTCAGGAGCGTGTAGGTAAAACGTAAAACGTTTCAAAAGCATGCGTTGGACTTTCCCGAAAATGTTTATATAGTAATGAGTATGTTTTGAACTTAAAGGAGCTTTCCTTGCATCAATGTTTCTGGTGGGTCGCTCGTCGGAAACTAATATGTTCGGGGCTCGATACGCCGTCTCATTTATGCTAGAGCAGTCTTAACGAATATTTATTATAGCATGCTATAGAAAGGTACATAAAATACGAGGATGTACGGATAGTACGGAAAATAATTCATTGCATTCTATATCTGCATTGTGCATTTTATGGGATTTACGTTGAATGGCATAAACTATATTAGACATTTGTTTGACGTGCATCGGTTAGGCTCCATAGTGCCAGTGCGAAGCCAATAATTCCCCAGCCTCAGCTTAATGAGTAAAAGAGGAAGGCATGGGAGAATGAATTGAATTCAAAGAAAAGGAGTTGGTAGGGAACTTGAGGGAAGAAATAAAATGAGATGAAAGGAAAGGAATTCAAGAAGGAAATGAAAGGAAAAGGTCAGAGACTAAAAAATAATTTGATTCGTTGCGTAAGATTAGGTGGCTAAAAATCAGGAAAACATTTTGACGTGAAGGCTTTAAAAGCTTTTGCTTTTCACCCGATTCTTTTTTCACCCAGTTGACGTTCGTTCCTGTTACGTTACGTTTCTTTTTCGTGACGGATTCGGAGCTGGATTGGATTGCATTTTCGGATTCACAAGTGCATATAGGCATAGGAGTTATACATACGTATGTAGGGGGCTCATAGAAACTCCTAGCTACACGACAAGTGGGAGTAGTGAGAAGGGAGCATGGGACTGTCATTGTGGAAAAGTTCTTTGTAAGTATAATTGTTGCAAGATCTAAAGGAAGGAGGATAAGCGCATGGTAGCATATAAAGTGCAGCGGTGGAAAGTAGTTATATACCTATGTGCTTTATAGCAGTGCGATGCATGGAATCAATCGTAAACGTAAAAGACATTCACCATTTGGGGTTCTTATGGGGTTCCTTTTTGTATGTGTTTGTGTGTGTCTAGATGAAACTTCACGAGACGGTGGGGAAAGAGAATCCAAGTCAGTCGGTGGGAATCCAAGCAGAAGTGGAGAGTCCAAGTTCAAGTCCAAATACAAATCCAAAGTTGACGACAGAGGAAAAACTTGAAAAAATGGAGAGGAAAAGTCCAAAACATCGAAAGATTGATTGTCGAATCCCTCGAATGTCGATGAGCAGTAGTGGTAGGCTGAGTCGAGCTGGGAGTGGATCCAATTCCAATCAAAATCCCTATAATCAGTCTCAGCACCAAGAGCAACAGCCAGAACACCACCAGAACCAGATGGATGAAATAAGTAATGAGTGTAAAACTGATTGTCAAGAAGCTAGTCCGGGTAGTTTGTCGCCTTCATCCAAATCCGAGTCTTCAATGACGACTTCCGCCTCCAAGCACCATCCGTCGAGTCGAGCAGCTCCTTCCTCCACAACGCCCCATTCCACCTCCTCTGCCAACAATGCCAAGGGTAGCAGCTCTCATGGAAAAACCTCGTCGACGTACTCTGGCATTCCTCGAATGTCTTCCCCTCGACCGCCGCCTTTCCATGGAAATCCGAATCAAACCTCAAAGGAAATAACAAAGAGTCGAAGGAATGATTCTCCAAGGAATCCTCATGATTTACATGCTTTGTCCGCTCCCAATAATACCAGCCCCAGCAGCAGCATCCTCCACAACAGTAATATCAGCAATAGTTGTAGCAGCACGAGTAGCGGGAGCGGCGGTGGGAGTGGGAATCCTAGTGGCAGCAACAGTAGCCTCGGCACGGGAACTAATAATAGTCATAATAGTAGTTGTAGTCGACTTCCAGTGCGGAAAAATCTTGGAGGCAGTGGTGGTGGCCACCACCATAAAGGGTCCAGCGATGCTAAAAATAATACTTCCAGCCCGAGTAGTAAAAGCGCTAATCAAGGGAAACATATATCAAACGTGAAGAAGGTGAGCGGTGCCCATACTTTATCCAAAACCCCATCGCCGTCATCCTTTACTTCCTCCTCCTCGTCTTCCAATTCCAATCCATCACCCACAACTAGGAGTGGAAGTCCAAAGTCGACGGGCAGCCCCAGTCCAATAACTATTATGACCGCGTCTGGGACAGAGACGGTCTCCAAGACAGCCGTGATTGTGGGAGGTGGAAGCATCGTGGGTGGAGGTGGGAAGCCGTCATTAAAAACGGGGACGAAGGACGAAGGCTACTCGACGATGTCCAGCGAGGCTTTGGCGGAGCAGGAGAAGACGAGTGCGGGTGATGTGGTGGTTGTTGGTGGTGGGACGGGGAGCGCTGGGGTGACAGTGGGCATTATTGGAGGAGTGAATTCGGGAGGAAGGGAAGAAATGATGGTCGGGAGGGGGAAGGAGTCGTGCATATCGAAGACAATGCATAAATCAAATACTTTCAATACGTTCCGTGAAATGGGACTGGGACTGAATGTGAGTGATAATTATGGATTGAGGAGTGGGAACGGAATTCCTTCTAAGAGCAAATTAATCATGACTGAAGGAAGGAATTTCACGAGTCTTCCCATTGGACGAGTAGTTGGTGGAGTGGGGATGGTGAGTGGAAATATTAATGTCCATGGGAACCACCACCGTCATCGTCACCCTGGAACTCAGCCATCCTTGTCCTCTCCGTCATCCTCCACGTCCAGAGGAACCTCGATAGGGACGGCAGTCAGCTCCGGCACGGCTCCCTACTCCTCGTCCTCCACTTCTCCAGCTGCTCTCAAGACGATGTGTGGAAATGTGAGGATAATTCGTGGACTGCCGTATGAAATGGAGGAGGGTGAGATGAGTACTGAGGATCCTACCTCTACATCCACCATTCTATGGGAAGATTCAGATGACTCGGACGTCCTTTTCCTTCCATTAGAAATGAGTTCGGGCTCCAGCTCCCGCTCCACACTCATTCCATCCTGTCAAGAGTCAAATGGATCACCGGTTCTCTCCAGTGGTCCATGTCCCACCAATGGCTTGTCGAATGGTGGGGGTCCTAATTCCAATCCTATATTTCCATTAAAGCAGTTACAATTACATTTGTTGTCTCAAACGAGTCAAATCAACAGGAAGATTGAGAACAAGAAAGAGAGGGAACATGAAATGGAAAGAATCATGGCTTCTATGGTTGGGAACGGTGGTCTGGGTCTGACTTCCCCTGGACATGGACCTCCAGCACTGGGCTTTCTCCAAAGTAACGGGGAAGACCGGGCACTAATTGAGAAATGGATGAGGCTGGAGGACGGTCGGAATGAAGTGCAGTGGGATGACGAATGGGCTTGGGACTGGGATGGTGTCCAGCAGCCACCGCAACTCCACCTTCAACCCAACAATAATCAACAGTCGGCCCAGGGCGAGGCAGAAGAGCAGAAGTGTCTTCGTTCCATTAGAGAAAGGGAAACAGATGGGAATGAGGAGGGCGATGATGAGTCCACCACCACGGACGGTCTTGAAGACAATGAAGATGACGATGACTTTTGGTTCCCATCTAATCTTGCCAATAATTCAAAACATTTGGGTAGGAAAAGAGTGGAAGGACGACGACAAGTCGCAGTGAGGGAGAATAATTCTCTTGGACCGACTCTTAGTATTGAAGAGACTCCAGAGACGAAGGATTCTCTACCGCCAACGTACACGTCAAGTTTAGAGATGGGAACCCTTTCTTCCACGGCAGCTCTTTCCCCTTCCACTTCCACGTCGCCCTCTCATCAAATTGACTCGAGCACATGGACCAAGTCAAAGGGTGGGAAAATAAAATCCAAGCTTGTTCAACTGGATGATGAGAGTCAAAGTTTCCAGTCATCACCGTTCACGGCTGCTCCCACTCCTGCCTCTGCCTCTTCTTCTTATGCCATGTCATCAAATTCCCTTGAGAAGAGCACCAGGAATAATAATAGTGGCGGTGGGGTTGACACTGGCATTCCTAGCAGTCACTCTTTGAAAAGTCAGCTGAAGAAGAATCCAGTGAATAACTCTCACAGTTCAACGTATGAGAAGAAGGAGAAAAAGGTTGTGGACGGTGGGGTGGGTGGCGGTGCTAGTGGTTGTTTTAGTGGCTCGAGTTCATTTCAGTTCCACATCCACTCTGACAGTGACTATGAGAATTTAGACTCGGAGGTGAAGATGGTCGGAGTTGGGACTGGGGTGGGTCTATACGGTGGGGTGGAGGATGGGCTATTAATTAATGAGACCCGTAGTGGCAGTACTGTGTCCGTGTTAATGAGTAATTGTGGGACTTCGATGGATCCTGGA
Organism: Dicyrtoma fusca; assembly: GCA_034695205.1. Lineage (NCBI taxonomy): Eukaryota > Metazoa > Arthropoda > Collembola > Symphypleona > Dicyrtomidae > Dicyrtoma > Dicyrtoma fusca. The sequence goes on from JAQFZC010003196.1 coordinate 7,826, forward strand.
GCAGGAGCTGGCGGATTGGTGGGGGAAGATATTGGGCCTCCACCTGTAATTGAATTCACTCCAGAGTTCTATCACCTTGTCAATTATGGAAGTAACCTGTCATTCTCCGACAATGAGTCCAATTCTAATTCCCCGTACCATCACAGTCACAGTCACCAGCAAGCTCATCTCCAGCAACAGCAGCAGCACAATTCCAATTCCAGTGGTTCCCGTTCTTCTAATCAAATCCATCCAAATCAACAACAGTGTAATAGTCACAATAATTCTTCTGCCACTCCCACTACTACTCCTAGCATAAAAGACAGGGACAAAAGTTTAAATAATAATTCTTCGTCTAATTTAAATTCCAATTCTCAACAGAATGGTGAAAGTTGTGGGGTGAGTCGGGGTGGCGAGAGTAATCCGATGGCTGCGTCAAAGAAATCTAAACCTTCCACTGCGAGCTGTTCCTCAGCCTCATCGTCCTTGAGTACTGCCTGTGATGCTCTACGAATGGATGATAAAGTGAGTCAAACGGATTTTGCGAGTTCCCATGAAAATCTCTCGACTTCCTTCGAACTATTCACAGAGTGTCGAAATTGCTTGGAAATCATTAAAAAGTTGGTGGCAGAAGATAATAATTTGGGGTGTGGGGGGAGTTGCGAGGAGTCTCCAAGTACTGTCACTACACTTGATCGAAAATATCATCATGCTCAGATGGAGGAGAGAACGGATGCTGGATGCCCCACTACCTGGCTTTCCGTTCCCAAAGGACTACCAACCACTGAGGTAATCATACTATAAATACTACCCGGGCTCTGTTCCCTCTCTCCGTCTCTCTCACTTTCTCTCTCCTTCCCTCCTTTTCCCTCATTCTTCTCTAGGGAAATTTTCTTTTAAAACGGAGAGCAGTAGACAGCGGAGGCTCACTAAGCTCCGCTTAAACCTTAAGCTTTCTCGTCTTGTTCTTCTACATTCTACGGATATGTGAGCTTTTTCCTTTTCCTTGGGTAGGTATTTATCTATGTAATTATACATGTATGGGGAGAATTCTGGAATGAGGAATGGAGTCAACATCTTCTACTGAGCTACATAATCATGTATAATCATGGTTGTGTGTAGGAGCCGAAGCAAAATATAGTTGCCAAGGCTTTGGATTTACGTTGAGTAAGACGATGAGGAAGTGTATAAAAATCCCTACTTTCACTGGATGAACTGGGGAAGAGTAGCTCGGCGTGTAGCGGAGAGACTATAGATTTAGATATGGTAATGGTGTCAAGTAATCCGACAACCCTCTTTTTGTCTCAGCTGTGTCTTTCCTTTCTTTATTCATTTATTACCCTCCACTATTTTATCGCTTTAATGGAACGGATTTTCATTTTCTTCGGGTTCCCCACCGCTTCCTTTCCTATCTCCCCGTCAGGGACTTTTTTAAGAGGTTTCGTACACAGTCATCCCTAAAGGAGCTGATTTACCATAGTTGAGGTAAATACCCAGCTTTTTCCTATTCTTGATGTTTTAACATTTAAACTCTAGAATAAGGTTTTTGCGCAAAACAATAGCATTTTACAATAGCTTTTCAAATTCATCCTGTTTTTCTTATATACCTTTGAATTTTCATTTTCCCCATATTTGTCGTATCTGTATACCTACACTATTTTGGTTAGTCACTTAGCTACTACTGCTAGTGGTGATTCTGGGTCCTGGGTCTGGCTTGTCGGGTTAAAATAGGCTGCCGAGTTCCTCTGTAGAGTCAGTAGTTCCTTTACCAGCTCATTTCCTGAGTTCCGTAATCTAAATCTAAGCTGTTCAATATTAAACAGGAAATACAGTTCATAATGCGATTAGCGATTGTTGGGATTTACAGCATTACTTAGTGATTGTTATTGGAGTTAGAGATACTTTTTCAATTTTCATTGTTTTCATAGTTTTCATTTTCGCTTGTAGTTTCCAACTTGGTAGGCATCGGCAATGTGAGACTGTGAAATGCTGAGCTAAAGTTTTGACTTAAATTGTGGTATTATTGCAACTTTCTTTTCTACATTTCACTCGTTTTTATTGACTACAAGATGAGGGCGGGAGATAATTTAAAAGCCTTGTATTAAATCATGGGTTAATTGTAGTTTAATTAATATACTTGTCTGTAATCTTGAATCTTTTATATTGTAGGTGGACCGAATTCTGGAAATCCTGTCAAGTTCCGAGTCTGAAGATATTTTATCACCCGGCAAGTAGAAGGAGTGTAGGAGTAATAAGAAAGGACAAGGAGTGAAATAAGTTGCTTTCTTCTGTCTGGTCTGCTGGTCTGGCACCATATAATATTAGAGAGTTGATAGAAATATTTAGAGCCCAGGGAGAAAGGAACATAAAGTGAGGCAGTGCATAGCTGCAGCTGTAGTTTGGCTGTTGCTCCTTCTGCTTGCTGATAGGGTGGCGGCGGGCAGGGTCGTGGTATGGTCTATGGACTTGTCCTGGTCGTAGTTTGTTGTAGTGTAGGGAAGTTGTGAGGACTGGAGAACTAGTGACTACAGGGAACTGGAACTCTTCTCATTAACTGGGAGGGAAAGTAGCGTGAAGGAGATAAGGGAAGAAATGAAATGGAATCACGAGAAGGTTATGGGTCATTTGATAAAGACTTACTTGCACTCGACTACACACTTCTTTTTTTTCCCTTCTATTTCTATTTTCTATCTACAAACGCCATTCATGTTTTCGAGTATTTCGAATTTTCGAGTAGGTATTATTATATATATTATATACAATTACTATATACAGTAAACAAAATGTTCAACCTTTATATATTCGGGATTAATAGTGGGAATATACCCAGATATATAAATGTGCTGTAGTAGATATTTATTGTATTTTTGCTGTTTGTAATCGAATTTTTTCTCCCAGTGTCTGTCGGTCGAGTCTTAGTTTCAGTTTCAGTATATGTGGACGGAGGCTGGAGGACTGGACCGAGATGGACGTTCCGAGCTGGATGTGTTTTGTCGTCTAGATATAATTATTTAATAATGCTACTTATGGGATTCCCTTGACTCTGCAGTAAATACCTACTAAAGGCTTAAGATTCTTATTAGTACTCGAAATAATACGGTCGGAGTTTCATTCCTTTCTCTCCACTCGCCTCCACTCTCTTCCTTTCGTAAGGCTTAATAGAAACGGTGAATTAGGTAATATTTACGATTACGAGTACAATAATATGACTCTATGACTTCTTAAGTAATCGTTAGATCGGCGATTTTCCCTTCATTTTTTTTTGTTTAGCTCACTTTCACAAGGGAAGGGAAGAAAATGTGTTTTAAAAAAATGAAATTTCTTTGATTGCTGATTGGTACGCAGGTTGGAATAATAATGCTAATGCTATACGTATTATTTTCATAATAGTTCTAGTAATTGTGCATCCAGGCCAGGCCACGTAATGTAAGTGGGTAGGTACGCAATATATAATTAGGTAGATTATAAAAGTAAGAGTTTATCTATTACAGATGGAATTTTTGTGAATGAGACTACAAGGTTCTAATAAACTTACGTTAGGCTCAAATGAACTACCACAATAATAATAAAAATTTACAAACTACCTACAACAACAACTACTATTACTACTACATTATACTGCACTACTGCTACTCAAACATTAACATTGAAATTATAGGCTGCTGCCCATCCAGTCCAATGTAATCATAACATAATGTGTTCATTAAATCTCAACGATGTAATAATCATCATCTCAGAAAATTCTGAAAACGAAAACTGAAGTACAGTGAAATCACAGCGAAACTGAAAACATGGTATGGTATATGAAGTATAGATATAGGTAAGTAGATAGTACACGCAATTATATTATTATACAAACGAAAATAAGGTCCCACATGCCGCATCCAAACACAATGATATATAACGAGAGAATACCTTACCTACTAACCAGATGTGTGTACTTTAAGTTAGACGTGTAATCACCAAAACTATAGAACCAGAAAAAATATCCTAATTAAACATTAAGTATTACTATGATGAAATTTTATATTATCCTACTACTTGTACTAAAACTCTCAACTGAAGGTAGTTACTTGCTAGGCGTACTTTAATATAATAACAACAGCAACTAATCTCAGGGCACATAATGAAAATAAAATATATAATTAAATATAACGAAAGAAAACGAAACTATACTAGAACGAAGTTAGAGCATTAGAGGCTATACATACATACTCAACTAATAATGATTATTCTTTGTAGGCAATTGAATTTTACTCGTCAGTCTCATGCTACCACTAAAACTGTACTAATCATTGTACTGACTGTCCTAATCATCATCTCGTTTCATTTTCCTAACAACAGCTATGCTATGCTTAAACGAAACTTATGTTAGAAAGAGAAAATTTATATAAAAAAGATAATTATAAATTACAAATGGATTAGAAATCCAATGTTCTATAAATGTAATTAAAATGAAATCCAGTTACAGAAATATCTGGGTATAATCAAATAAATTTATGTAAATGTAATTGCCAATTACCTATATACCTACGTAATTACATAGCATACCTATAGCTATGCCAATGAACCCTTTTGTCTTTTGATTTTTATTCAAATGGGAATTTCAATTTGGCAACTATTGAGCGCTGTACCAAATAATAATAAATAAAAAAAGTGTGTAATCCAAATCCAACTGTCCTTCAAAACTTCATAATAATATACATTAATTAAAAAAAAATCTACAAGCAAAAGACTTACATAGTTACAATTTTCTACGAACGAATACGAATTTATCTAATTTGAGTAATTAAATGTAATTACGTGATTTCATATTTATATTTAGAGAGCTAGGAGGTATAGGACGTGTTGACAATTTTTTCTACTACAATCTAAAATTAAGGAATTGAAATAGATACAAAATATGAAGTAATCACGAGGAGGATATTATTGTTGCATCGTTTATATCTTTTGAAATAAACATAAAATTTGATACGTAAGTCCTAACAATTATTATTGAATTAAAAGGGTCATAAGTGAAAGAGTGACTAAGTTTTATTAGGGAGTAGTGACAGAATTTTTAATTTAATCACAAAATTTATGCGAGAAGTCAACGGGAAAAAATGTAAAGGAATAAAAAAAATATATATATCGTGAATAGTAAGTATGTATTTACATAAAGTTATAATAAATATTTATCGTCCGTGGACAATAATGCTCTTTTGACTACCACATTACATACTTACGCGATACATGTAAAAATAATTAATTGTAGTTATGGTCCTGTATTTATTTGTATATAAACCGCTGGGTATTTTGTGTACTTGCTTACAATTAAATACATAATTAATCGTAATTACCGTTTAACTTTTACTATATAGTGCTCCGCATTATTGTCATTTCGTTTATCAACTTGTTTAAATATATTTGTAATTTATTGGTCATTACTAACTATTACCATTCATCTGCTGTGTATAAAATGTGTCCAGCCGATATTATAATGATTGATTGACTAATAATTATGTCTTCCCACAGCCACGCTATGCTACACATATAAAATTAATGTAATGTTGTAATGTGAATATAGTATTTAATACGAAAGTGTAAAATATTATGATTGTATTGATTCAGAATCATTTCTAGATGTTCTCGGATCAAATGGGGTCATCAAACAGTTACTACTGTCATGTAATGTGCTTCGTATCTAATCGAATTATCGTAGCAAAAAATAAACCATTAGAAGTACTATAATTATATGAAAATAAAAAATATAATATACTTAATCATAATCCAATCACGATTACGTTTGTCCGTTCCTTTCTACTTTTCGGTGGCATTGCAGGCTGTTGAACTAGAAGAAAGAGAATATTTGTAGTAAATGAATTAATTATGCTGTACATACATAAATGCATGCTTTACTGAAAAAACACGCAATTGCAATATTCAGATATTTTATTTTCGTTAAAGGTCATATTATTATTTAATAGTAATATAGAATCAATATATAATTACTAGTTAACCTTGAATTAGCTACTTATGAAGATAAGGAGACAGAACAAGGCACAGAAAAACATGGAAGTGATGCGTTATGTAAGTAATTCGGTTAAGGGCAGTAATAATTATTAAGTGTAGCTTAAGTGTAAAAAGCTAAAAATAAAATATTAGATAGATTTGTAAAACTGTAGAATTTTTGTTGCGAAATTTTCAATAATGTTACTTATTAAAGTTATATAAATAGGTAATTAAAATTAATGATTTTATGTTAATTTTTCAAATTAAGCAGATATACTAAAGCTGTGTACAATAACTAATGCTGCTATACAGAAAGGTTGCTTCAAAAATATCTAAGTATTCAAAATCTACATGGATTGCTGCGGAAATTTTAATTGTTGTCATAATAATTATAATATAATGTTGTACGTAACGTAACTTGGTGGTTCGTATTATTTAATATGATTATTAGGTTTGTATATGAATATACTGTTATGAATGGATAATATTATTAGTTATTGAGTGAAAAAAATATGAATACCTTACGCGAGTTTAACTACAGTATAAAATATATTGAAGGAAACGATTCTACTATAATGACCAGAAATCCTACAGACAGAGCTGCATAAAAATAATTAATTGCAATATGAAATACAGTATGAGTATGTATGTGCGGTAGTCAGTTCAGAATTCGAAGGTAGATTGAATTAAATATTCAAATAGTTTCCAGTATTTTTATAGTCTCGTCATCATCTTACATTTAAAAACGATAAGATAACTATAAGTGATGGTAATATTATTCAATTGAGATGATCATGTGAAACATAAGTACGTAATTAAGCAAGCGCAAGAAATTTACAAATAAAATTTTACCAAAAAATTCTTTATAACAGAATCGAACACTCGGGTGCATTTGATGGGCATCAATTTTATTTCACATTTTATGCTTAAAATATATTTTGTTTAGTGTTAGTTTTTAATGATATGATTTTAGGATGGCAGCAGTGCAGTAGCAGTTCTATTAGGTACCTATATCTCTATTTTCGTAACATCGAATCGAATCGGTATATCGACAGTAAGTTCGGAACGGAGTCTTATTTATCCCTTTGAACTTTTTCCACTGACAATGGTTTTGACAATTTTGAACTTTGGTAAAGACAAAAACACAAATTCGTGGATGGAAGCGTGGGATGTCAAAGGAAGAAAAGCGGGACAGGAAGGAGAAAAGGGTTGAAAGGACGACGAAACGGGAAAACTGATGGTCTGGTCTGCAGTAGTCTTGTGAGAGAAGAAAGGACGGATAATGTATAGGTTTTCTTTGATATTTACGGCTTTGAAGATTTCGTATTTTTTGGTTGACTACGGAAGGAAAGATGAAGGCGAATCCCAAGCGTGTGTCCAATAGATACTCAGTAGCTATAGCATCTGGACCCGTACTTGTTAAGTAAGAAGTGATGGTATCCATCATATCATCATAATAATATTACGACGTAGTTTGGAAAGCATGGAATTCCTGTGCAACTACTCCGGCTAGATTTTGGGATACATTCGTAGGTACTTTCGGAATCGGATATTGGTGGACGCTCGGGACGGGTAGCTGAGCTCTGCTGACTGCTACTACATATGCCTGTGAGTTGGGCTTCATCTAAGCTGAGTCGTGAGGAACAGAAGAGGAAAGATGCCATAACACAAGCTCTTTAGTTTTTTCATAGTTGAAATATTGTTGAAAATTAAGTGGGATTTCCTGTATGGATAATCGGGTTTGGGAAGTGAAGCTAGTTGAACCGCAGCCGGGTAGAACGACTGGGGTCTGTGATGATGATGTTGTCGTGAGATTCAAGACCGACTCGAGCTCTTCCAAGAAATGTGCATACATGGGTGCAACCGTGTCCAGGTCGGAAATAGTGAAGACGTATCTAGAAAAATTATGAGCCATAACATTGATTAGGTACTCTTAAAAAATTTCACTTGGGTGGTTTGCTTTAGTTTAGTTTGGTCGGGCTTAAGTTTACTATCAAGACACAGACGACGGCTAAATACTATGTATACAGGAACTGCTCAGTGAGTAGCAATGGCAATGGTATTTATAGCTATAGCTCTCAGTAGCACGATCATAGACAGGAGTTCTATTGAATCTGCAAGAAGCAGAGAGCCTGGATCCGGAATCCGGAAGGGCAGGCGTCCTCCTGTCTGTACATATTTACAATACACTGATCTGATCTGATTCTCTCTCTCTCTCTCTCTGTCGTTCATCTTACATCATATATAACATACACCATAAAAAGCCAATAAGTTGTTCGGTCCTGGTAAGGTCTTTGTAACTCCAACTTTTTTTATCGCAAAGCTATAGATAAACTTTTGGACCTGAAAGGTTCTTTTACTGCATGGGTTTTCGCATTGAGAATCGAGATTGGGAAGATAATACGATGTGAACGATGTGTGGCGTGGCATGGCTATGGCTTTTACCTTTTCTCCATTGCGATGAAAACATCTTTCGATTTATTTCCTGATGACAAAATTTTTTGCAGCGTTGAGACGAAAGCTTTCGTTATTCTTTCATGGTACACCACTGTAAATAGACACATAAAAAATACCTTTATTTTTTTTCATGGAAGAACCACACACGTTTTGAACTTTCATATTCACTCATGTTAGTTCCGACATACTGTCGTTAATCATTTTTAATATTTTCCTATGCACACGAGCACAACGTAACTTCTTGTTCTTTAGCTCCGGCTATTATTTTTTGCAAGCATACCAATATGCACGTATACGCATGTATACCTACACACATATAATCAGGTGCTAGTAATCATACTCTAATTTTTGGCAAAAGAATTTACAGGCTTGTAAGAAGTACACTATTAGTATGACATTTTTTACTTTCTATGTAGTAGGAACCTCCAAGAAGCATAATATATAATTCAAGAAATGTTTTTTTTTGCAAGCTTACCATCTGCTGCCAAAATTACGTCTGCGGATGCGACAAATTCCTCAAGTTCACGAGGCCATGTTAGGTTCGTGAAATTTAGCGGCTGAATGTTGAATTCAGAGTTGATGAACTTTTCGTTATGCTTTACATTACACCGGATTAAATCTAAAATCCTATGTTCATCCAAATCTGTAACATAAAATAAAAATGAAAAATAGAAAGATTCACAACTAGTTTAGCACAGCGCTCAAACTAAGATTCGACTCTATTTCAGAAGTAAACAAGGTACATAATACTGTAATCGTTACATAGCAAGCAGCAACGTTTTACTGGTGACAAGTGTGTATGCATAATATGTAGAAGGGATTTTTTGGAGGGCCGCCGTAGATTTTAGAGATTGACTGAAGACAGTGATTGTTTGCATTACTATATCATATTTTTACAAAACGGGGATTGCAGGCAACAAAAATGTCAGACTGCGTTGCAGTGTCTGATAGGACTACAAATAGTATACATACTATGTATATAAAAATCGAAACATCATATCCAAATAATTACAAATCTTAGTTGCCTACTTACTATACTATACTACTGCATCGTTAGTATTTTAGCCAGAATTTATGCGTATCTTTTAAATCCATAATCTGTTAAACTAAAGGTTATTATTCCATTGAAGAACAACTTAAACAACAACTCGAACTCACGCAAGGGGAACAGAGAGTTTGAAGAACAGAGAATTGAATACCGGTCGCGATAACCTTCTTGGCATACATAGCAGCCACAATTGATGTGAGTCCAGTTCCTGCGCCTAATTCCAAAACAATTTTATTGCTAAAAAACTTTGAGGCATTCTCAAGAATGAAATCAGCCAAGAGGAAAGCACCACGCCAGACTTGGAGACCAACAGCGTCTAATGTTGTCGAATTTTCATATTCTATCCATCAAAAATCAAGAATAATTTGTATCATTAGTACTTGCTTAGTGCTTATATTCCATTGTAAATTAAAATTATCAACGTCACATACTTAAATAAAAATCATTTGTGAAACGCATATAGTACACTGAAGAAGCCATATACTTCCATATACTTCTAAACACTAAAGTTTATACATGTAGTGTAATTATATTATTATTACCAATATACATAGTTGCTTCCTCCATGTTCGTTGGGTCATTTTTCCGACGGACGACTAAATCCCCATCTTCGTCCACTTCCGGCTTTCTGGACGACAACGATGTGGATGTTGAGACTTCCTTTGATTCACCCGAGTTTTTTGGGATTGTGAACTGCAAGCGGGCGATCCTGTCTATTTAGGAAACACGCACAAATATTTTACAATTTTTAGTTTTTAGCTCAATTCAGCATATACATAAAATGGTTTGCTTTCATTATTCAATTATTTAAATTACAACAAGAATACAGCACATTTCTGTAGTCATTTGCCAGTACCTACATATTTGATTTAACTTATATATCGGTCTCTACCTACCTACAACGCACCCGTATGCTGTAAGATTCTAAAACAATTCATCAGTGAAAACATATTGACTAAATCCAAATTATTGAAACATTAGCATGGATTTTTACCACGAAAATCATACTGTACAAATCTTTTACAATTTTTTGACGACTTTTGACCAGATTCGCGGAAGAAGGAAATACAGTTCAGGATTTTTCGAAAGCTTCTGATAAAATCCCTCACATCAGAATATCAGATTACTGGAAAAATTGCGTGACCGATTTTAACTACGACAAATCCGAAGCGAATGGTGTGAACTGTTTTAAGAACAATTTGGACTTTAAAGGATGGAATTTTTGGGAAATTCCGACCGAATCAACATCTAACTTAAAACTTTGCAGTTGTAGAACTATAGTGATATCCGGGAACTCAACAAACAGATGCAGATGTCTCAAATCCATTTAAGGATTCCACCCGGGAAACTATTATTATTTTTATATCAAACCCGTTTTGCCCTTTCTCTTTTGATCGTCCACGAACCATGGAATTCTTCGGATTTCGGATCAGCTTATTAGATACTTAGGTACAAACATTTGTAAATAGTTAAAGCAAATACCGACATACCGAAATACACGAATGACCATATTAAATAATATACATAATACTAACAACTATATTGCTAACTGCTACTTACTCGAAGGCTTTGATAAAGGCTTCACTTCCGATGAGACCACAAGAAATGTATTTATTTCAGACACGACATGTAAAGGTTCTTCTTTTTTAACAGTAGTATCAACTTCTTCTGACTCCATTTCGTTCGTTAGTACGTTTCCTTCCTGTTTTTTAATAAATTAGAAATTAACTATCAGCACAGGGCACGACGAAGTATGTACTATGTAGATTACCTACTTTATTTCAATAGGTAAGTATACAATTTTGTTTTCAATTTGCACTACAATATTAAATTTTTATTAAGTTGGAATTTCATTTAGTTTTTTCTATAAAGCAGATTTTGTAATGTTGAGTGTGGTGAGAGTGAGACTGGTTTTGGTATTTGGTGTTCCGGTCTCGTGTCTGGGATTCTGTAGATTAAAATTGCCACCAGATCAACAGTCATCAACACTGCTATCCAGCCAGTGCTATGGGAGATGCAGATGTGAACGGTGAACATTACTTTCTCCTGACTTTCTTTTTGCTATGACTTATGATTATGGCCGGGAATACTTACATATTATTATTATAATTCAAATGGCAAAGTAAAACAAATTATATAAGCAAATGTGTAAGTAACTTAAAATAAAATACAATTTATTGTGTATTTTTATGTGAATTTAATTTCAATGTTGATAACCTGGCTCATATTTTGGAATTTTATTGCCGTAATTAAGTATAAAGCTAGGGTAGAAGCAGGTAATTGTGGTATTCGAGTAATTGTGACCGTTTGAAATTAAAGTATGAAAGTATGTACAAAT
>JAQFZC010003197.1:0-19637 GCA_034695205.1 Dicyrtoma fusca
CCACAGTGACTGGTTGAGTCAGGTTGTATGGACCGAAACGGTCAAATCGACCCAATGAATAAATTATTATTATTATAAAATATTTATGTTGAGTAATCAAATGTACGCGGAGGAATCATATGACGAATATCATAACGACAATTTTTAAAGTAATGATTTTGCTTGTTTGTCGCATTTTGTTTGCAAAATAAGTGTTGCATTACGCAATTAAGGGCGACTGGCTTGCGAAAGAGAGCTACTTAGTTTATGTGTGAGCAAATGCTAAGCGTGGCAAAAAAGCAATGGAATGAGCTCGGCCGCTTGGATGAGTTGCTCACATTTAAAGGAATTAACAAGTTCTTTAAATCCATAATTTGCGAATGGAAACGTGAGGACGAAATTGGTCAGCCCCTTGGCCCGGCAGGCGCAGCCATGCGTTCATCTAGTCCAACAGCTCTGCCTGGTACAAGCTCAACGGGTCCTTCATCTCTGAATCCCTTCTCCCCACAACCCATCAATTCCTCTGCGGATGTTAATAGTTGGAGGAAAATGTCCGGGCAACCAGTCAAATATTATGTCCTCCCCCCTCCTCCACGCACAGTAGTGAATCGGCCTAAGTGAAATAGCATGTCAAGTGTTGAAGTCATTCAGGGGCAAACTCAGCCCTAGGTTCACGTCCAGTATGTCCACGACCAGAACGAGTCATGGTCAGATTCTCTCGAAGGAGACGCCGGTTCAGCGACTGGAGAGTCAGCCTCAGGTTGTACCAAAGATGACAAAGACAGAGCAGCCTGAGCGCGAGCGCCTTTTTTTTCAGCTTCCCACGCCAAGTACCAGCAGTACAGCCGCAGGAAAGACCTCCACCATCACTACCAATAATCCCTCGACAGCTCAACCCAGAAGTAGACAATTTGACAATAAGTATTAAGTAAAGTTATTGTTAAACACTTATACCGTTCTTTGTTTTTGTTTTCCGTAACTATGTATGTCCATATTGTATAAATCAATATGATCCCATACTTAATAAATTAACTGTTCTGCAGATTGCCTGCAATAACTATAAGGAACACGTTCTGGCTACTAAAAACTTTTACACATTACAATAATGAGATTATTAATTAATTGTGCGCGTGGGTACTAAGCTAGACTAGATCACACTTACTATTTACAAACATGTACACGACGCGAAGTAGACTCCCCATGACGAAGATTATTATTATCTGTAAGGAAGCCTGGCTGCACGGGGTGCGAGTGCATTTCATTGGTGCATATTCCGAATTAGCACCTCGGCGCTTATTTGAGCCCCGGCGATAATTCGGTCAATTATGGTACTGCAAAATAGATGTCGCAGACCATGGAACTGAGACAATACTTCCATAGAAAACGGGTAATTTCGGGGATTTGTACATAGCGCCTACAATGACGAACGGATTTGACTCGGGTTTGTTGCAATGGATAGATATTACGTAGGGCTGTTTGTTTGTTCAACATTTTGAAAAAAGTTTTTATTTTCAATACAGACAATTGACATAAATGTTAAATACCAAGTTAACATGAAAAATGGTCAAGATATTTTTGTTTCCAGGTTTTGCATAAAACTGGTGATTTGTTTTTTAATATTGATATCTCTAAACAAAGGTAACAATAATAACTATTTAACAAGGATATGGTCGTATTTGCTCGCCAGGGCTTGCGTAAGTTACGTAAGTTAATGTAATTTGACGAAATGAAAACAGAAGCTTTTCCCTACATGCATACGTTTCTCCATACAGGGTAACCAGCCATATGACCCGGCACATTTGATTCTCCCTTATCTAAGGATCACTCGGATCCGAAAATTAAAACAGTGGCTTTTAAATAGCATACTGTGCTACCTTCTCGACAACGTTTGCAATAGCTATGGATAGTCAAATGGGCAATCAAATGGGCCAACATGTGCAAGCGTATGAATTTCATTTTAGCATCGCATGAAATTGGATGATTTTATTTTCGACAATGATACATTTACTTGCAGATGTACACAGTGGATTTTAAATGAGGCTAGTGTCCTACCCCCTCGACAAGGTTTGCAGTAGCTATGTGTAGTCAACCGGGCAATCAAGTGGGCCAGCATTTAGTAAGCGTACGAATTTTATTTCTGAATTGCATGATAGTGAAAGATTTCATTTTTTATAAAGAGTAAGTATACTTTTCTTTTCAACAATGCTTCTGCTTCTAGGCTGAGAGCCATGGCCAACAAGTAGCAATAAAGGAAATTAGAATCGAGATAATGCATACTTTTATTTGATCCATTGGAATAATAATGCAGGTACTAGTTCTACAGCATATAATACGTTTATTGTAAGCATACATGTTCACACAACGAAACAATAGGCAAATCTTGGTAGATATTATAACAAAATTGCTATTGAAGACAACACAACATGTATTTGTACCTGCAAGTGTTTAATTTTACAACGCTCATCGACGTTCCGTAACTACAGTAAATTTCTATCTCTACTATAATTTATATTGTTGTTTTCTACATTTTTCACATTCATTAACACTATTTTTTTAATCGTTATCATTTTATCTTACATTTACGCCAACCTTCTTGTCCTCCCTTGTACTGGTAAAACAAATTGTGCTTATGGCTCTACGTAGTTTCACCAGTCTGTTATAATTACTAATGGCTTACGACTACGGAACGGTTGCAGGTATTTGCGCTTGCTTATGTACCTACCTAATTAATGTATATATATATATATCAAACGACTAGTGACGCCAACTACAACTTACTAATAACATAAACAATAGCGACCAGTAAATACAGATCGTTTAGATGCAGTACCAAGTACATCAAACAAGTTGCAGGTAGTTCAACCGACCATTATACCAAAAACCATTATCAAGATATTACCATACCCTTAATAATTATTTTCGCTACTCCACACTATCTGGTTATCGTTGTAACTAGTTATTCAATAACTATAATATTAGGAATTGTCAGTGTAGAAAACAAAGTAACACTTCAATTATATGTTTAAAACGCTTTACAAATGCTTACAATATGTACAACATATGTAGTTAGCCTGACACTTATGGTAAATGTAATTAACTGTGACCGAATAACAAATAAAAATATTCTACTTTACACTTTTTGTAAATACTACATTATAACATAAAGTAGAAACTAGCTAAACCGTGTCACGTAAAAAAACACATTAATGTCATACATAAACGGGTAGCTAAAAAAAATAGGGCACAGTCATTGTTTTTTCAGTCTTACTTTGTATTTATATAAAGCATTGAGCAAATTGTGTTTACCACACCAGTCATGTAGCTAAAATAAGACAACTAGTAAATTTGCTATAGTACTATGTGTCTTCGGGGTGTGCCCGGTAGGGTCATGTTGAAAAGCCTCCGTTTCAATCCATCAATGACACCGTAAGATTCGGGGAGACGGATATCTTCACCCCTGAGAGCCTGCCAAGCAAAGTAGCACAGGACGGCGCTGCAGCCATTGTAATTTCTAGGTACATATACAATAAATGAATATAACATGAATGTAGGGTTTACATTACCATTAACGCCACTAATAATTCCACAATCGTAGACATTGGCGCTTACATATTCTTGTATACAATTGTTGGCCCAAACACGACGGATGAGCCAAAAACACGTGTGAGTTTCGAGGTGACAACTTTGGATTGCACAAGATCCCGGTAATACGTTTCCGTTACTGATTCATAGTACTGAGCTGTGTAAATACGTTCACGTCCTTCAGCATTAACATGCACAACAACAAGACCCGAGTGAGTAGCTTTGTTGGCGTTGGGCAACACAGGTCGCAGATGTATATAATTAACCGTCCCAAAAAACACTGGAAACACTACTCGAGCTACAGTGCCAGAACGTAAGCGTTCACGTAGGTGATTTTCAAATGTTACAAAACCGTCCCGGTACGGAGAACCCTCTATAGTCGCCTCACACTTTTTGGCAGTTAGAGTACATGTACAAATACTGTAGTGGAGCCTATTCCACATCCTGAGCCACGTATAATTCTTCAAGGAAGGCGAAAACATCTTCCAGCGGTACAGGTTCATTGTCGATAGAACAACGCAAGAGAGGTTTGTAGACACGGGTACTGTTGTATTTCATCTTGGACCTACAAAGAAACAGAGTAAAAAAGCGTATTACAAACGAACCACCACGAATGTGTACGAGCTCAATATTTAAATGCCCACAAATTAATACAAGGATAAAGGGTTAGTTGCAGCTATAAGATTACGTAAGTGGGAGAGCAGAGAAAATTTTCTCAATGTGATCGGCAATTTGTCCAGCAGTTGAGGCAGAAGCATGACAAAAGGGACATACATTAATTTGATTTCGTGGATGCCGCAGATGACTCAATTCCTCAGCCGAGTATTCCGACGTTGCCCCTGCATTTTAATTCTTCGGGATTGCTGCTTTTGATCTCTCTTTGGTTGTCTTGTTTGTAGTCTCCAACACAGCTGCTGATCCTGTCGCTGGTGATGGACTTTTGCGTTCAGGGGTTCTTTTGGGCGTGGCCACCGCAGTCTCATCCGTCTCCGGAGTACTTACTGTTGATGCCACCTCAGTCTCATTCGACTCCGGAGTCCTTAGTGATGTTGCCATCTGAGTCTCATCTCCCTCCGGAGTACTTGGTGCTGTACCCATCTCTGTCTCATCTGATTCCCGGATGCTTGTGGCTGGAGCCTTCTTAGTCTCATCTGACTCCCGGATGCTTGTGGCTGGAGCCACCTTAGTCTCATCTGATTTTGAAGAAGCATACTGTGTCTTTCGCAGCAGTTTGTGTTTTCCGCTCCCCCTCATTTTTCCAACGGTTACCGCGGCGTCAGTTGTTCCCGTTGAGGTTGGCTGGCCCGATTGATTAATTATGGCTTCTAACGTCGCAGAGAGCTGACTTTTATTCTTTGGTGTGTTGTTGTAACAACCTTCACAGACACATGGTAACACAGCGTCGAATTCCATCTGCACACGCTTCTATATAATACACAGTTTACGAAATAGATAAACGAAACAATAAATTATTATGCACTAACTCTAACTTTTACTTTATGTAACGTTAAACCCAAACAGTAGGACAGAGGAAACATAAGCGGTGGTCGCAAAACACTGAATGACACTAACGAGGGGAAGATCACGGGGTATTTTATTTTGTAGGAACAATATTGTCGCCCTGTCTACAAAAACATGTAAAAAAACGTGGACCTGCATAAAAACTGGATACGGTTTCGTCCATCTCTTTCTCCCTCTCTCTCTCTTTCCCAACAGTTACCTCACCTCTCATTACAATTAAAAACGCACCTGACCAACGGCTTCTGTCGTGACTGTGACAATGGCGGGGGCACCGTTAATACAACCAACACTCCCTTCGTTCTTGGAAGCCTGCGCCTCATCTTGCTTATTACTCACTCCGTCCTCGTCCTCAACAACCGTCGCACTCTCCTTCCCGGTCTCAACTTTCTCTACTTCGTTCTGCATCTCACACTCAGCGAGTTCGTGGTAAGCGTAAAGGATGGATTCCAACTCTACGGTGCTGGGTAACTGTATTAGTTCGGCTGCCTCCGGAGCTGAACAAGTGGTAAGCGTTTTCCAACTCTGTCAAACAGTTAACAAATAATTACTATTACTACTGCCAATGCCACTCCTAAATACGTCGGACATTCGGAAGTACACAAAAAAAGCGCCATAAAATTAACTTGCCTCGATGATACTAGACATGCCTGGAGCACCGGGCTCTTCACCACTTCCGTCTTTTCCGTCGCCCGTTTGTGCCTTTGCCGATTGGAAAACGTTTATTTCTGGCCTACAAAATAGCTTACTTTTTGTACCACAATCTGGACTTCTGGTGTTCCACTCATCAGCACTTCGTTTGACTCCTGGGGATGATGACACATGAGGGTGTGAAGAAACTTCATCCGCAGCACAGCTTTCCACACACTGTCACACCATCAAGCCATCAACAGTAGTCAATAATACTAATATTACAACCACAAATACTTCCCCGGGTATTTATTAACTCAATGGCATCAATACTTTAGTAATGACTAATGACAGTTGAGACGGGGTAATTCTATGAGGACGGGGAATTATTACTTCAACATCATATACCAGGGCTATAGCTGTAAATATTTAATTTATACATTTTGGGGAGAAAGAAAGTGTGAACACTTAACCACCACTAACTCTAACTTTAAATTAAACTCCCTATAGGCTACTAAAGACTAAAAGGTCGCTCCGGCGCCACTGTATTTTTTATTAAAAGCGCCCTCCGTGTAGAATGTTTCCGATTAATCAGATACTATGGGGTTTCCACAAGCGTGTTGTTTTTATATAATATGGTTTTACATTACAATGTCAGTGGTATAAACTGCAGTAAGTTTCAATAAAATTATTATTGTAAGATATTAATCACTATGACCAAAAATTCTTTTTTCGATAAAGCGTGTACTTACATAGTTTTAGTCGGCCTAGAGAAATTAACCGCTGTTTTAATACCAATCAAGTATTTTCTATCTTTCGTAACGTATTTAACTTCTACTTAACTATAATTTCAATGGAACAGCAAATATTAAAGTACAACCCATGTTTTTACAACCCCAAGAATGTTTTCTTTTGCATTGCATTCCTGTTTGTTTACTTTTCGTGAGCAAGAACTTTGTTTGCTTTAAAGCCCCTATACCGTCTCCCCCGTTATTGATTTTCTAGAATGAACTGAAATTACGAGGTTTAAATGCGCCATACTACGTGTACAAAGAAATTAACAAGTGAATGTGATAAAAATTGTTTTCTAATTTAGGAAATGACACAGGTAGGTAGAAATAAAAGTGCTTAGTAGAATAAACTGACGATTTATTATAGCCTTTTTTTGTACCATATCATTTTATTTTTTAATGATAAGATTTGCCCTGCTAAGTCTGTTTACTAAAATGTGAGTAATTCGTATTAAACATTGCATTGGGCTAATGATTTTTGAATGAGTGATGCAATATTGTATCCGTCGGGTTTTGGTTTAATTTGAAAGTTTAGCCCTCATGATTCATGATGATATGCTCAAATGGCGTCGTATGTACACTCTACCAAATGGCCACATCTGGATCTCATCATAACCATCAAAAGGACTGAAAAATGAAGCCATTTTTAATAGTTACAATCGCATCATAATGATGAGTTTTTTCTAGAATAGGATGCAATTTTAATGCATTTAAAAAATTTTTTAATATGTTAATTTGGTTATGAAATGCTCTCACGAATTTCTTAAAATGAATATCTTATCCACGGTTTACCATTGACTATTATAAATAAATATATGAACTACCTATTCAATAATCCTTTTCTTATTATTTTCAAATACCTTACTCGTATACGATATTTGCCATCGCAAATATAGAAATAAATCAATTTTATCATATATTCCCCATACAATAGCATTTATAACGCATCGTAGACCCCATTTCTTAATCTTATATGCATGTGGTATGTGTAACGATTCGTTTTCTTGAGACATCTGCTAAAAATTGCATTTGAATCTCGTCTCACATGCATCTTAAACCCATCTTAATCCCATCATACTGACGATGCGATTATGATGACGTAACGGCTAATGAATACATGTGGAAATCCGAAATCATCTTACACTCATCTTAACCCCATCATACCGGCATGATGCGATCCAGAAGATGTCAAATTCCTTCCCTTTTAATGGCATTTGGTAGAGTGTACTAATCCATATTACCTACATGTAGCTGTTTGCAGCAGTAATGTGACCGTTTTGGAAATGTTATGGACTATCGCACTATTATAAGTGTAGTGTAAGACCTTGATTTCACTGGCGAACTTAGCTATAGCTTTTGGCTATAGCTAAGAATGAAATTTGAGCTGGCTAGTAGTTAATTAGCTATCGATAAGCTAATTTTTAACTATAGCTAAAATGGATAGTCAGACTTAGCTATCGTCGTAGCTACAGTCAGATGCAAGTGAAATCTCAGCATCTTTAGTTAACTTTCCACCAATTTTACAGCATTTATTGAGACGAACTATAGGTAGTTACTGTTTTGTGAAATCTTGCTAACTACTTTTAGTTTGAATACCGGTAGTTAGACAATATTTTGAAAATTGTGCGAAATCCCAATACTAGCTCAGTTAAGTTAGCTAAATTCCAAAATAGCTATACCTAAGTTTGCCAGTGAAATCAAGGTAACTGCAGGGTAGCCTTTGAGCGTTACTCGTGCTAGTACACGTTTTTGTTAGCAATATGTAAATGTCTTGGAACTGTATTTAATCTAATCTAATTTTTGAATTCGCAAGTAGCATCTCTTGCAACTGAACTTGAACCCCATGTTAAAGTTCCCTGTGTCCACGATGACTATGACACTGAAAAATAATAATAAACTGACTATTTTTATTATAATACTTACCTATAATAAATAGTTTATTCTACCAATCACTTTTATTTGTACCTGTGTCATTTCCTAAAAATTAAAAAACAATTTTTATCACATTCACTTGTTAATTTCTTTGTACACGTAGTACAGCGCATTTAAACCTCGTAATTTCAGTTCAATCTAGAAAATCAATAACGGGTCGGGTGAGGGGGTATGGGGGCTTAAAAGCAAACAAAGTTGACATGGTAGCCTTTTTCTTACTCACAAAAAGTAAACAAACAGGATAACAGGAATGTAATGAAAACGAAAACATTCTGGGTGTACTGGGGGTTGTAGAAACACATGGGTAGTGCTTATTTGTTGCTATTTCATTGCAAATTATAGTTAAGTTAAAATAAGTTACGAAAGCATTTGAGTTGCTTGCTTTCAACTTCGTTCATAATCATATTTTAAGTATTCAAATTTAATACTTAAAAGCTTTTAAGAAGCAAATCGAGTTGCACCCAAATAAAACTAAAGGCAAAAGACTTACTTGAATATGTTCCATTCCCCTTGCAATTAGATCCGACGATGCTTGATTCCAATAACTATTTTTATTTCCTCTACTTTTTCTTTCTTCTTCTGTTCTTTCTTTGTCGTTGACTGTCTTGACTGTAAAAACAATTCCGTAACAATGGCGCCGGCCAAGATTTCTTCGTAGGATTATACGGACACGCTTCCACCAACTACGCAGTGCACTGTTACCGCCTACCACCGCACCGGCCAGTATTCAATACCGTGCAAAAGTTTTCTTTGTTCCCATAAGGGGCGTTCCACAAATGAAATCATAGATGAGTTGCGTTTTTTGGGACCCACCCACCACAAAAGCAACAGGACGACTTTTTAACATTACGGTAAATGGAGGCGTTTTACGGACCCACCGACCCACATATACTGCGGGAGAATATTACGACAAGTCAGCCGACCTAATCTAGGATAGGACATAATTTGTGGCACACACTGTTATTTTCGTTGGCGTAGTTAATACTTCCCGTTCCAACCCTTTCTGTTCAACTGGCTGACTAAACTAGACTAGATATATATGGAAAACAGCTTGACTAGACTAGGACTAGGCTAGACTAGCGGCGGCGTTAAAAAAAATGCCTACCAATTGATTGTGATTTCTCGAACATTTTGCTTACAGTGCTTCAACATTTACACACACCACGGTCCACCCTTATGTGTTATAGTTGCGTTGTTCTTCTACGTACTTTTGATGCTGTCTCGATGCGTTGCGTATTAAAAAAAACTAATACCTAATTAGTTTGTATGTAATTATTTGGTCTATCCTTAAAATTGTATTAAGATTTAGAACAAGCCCTGAAAGTTGCTCTATTTTACACTTCCACTTACCTTGCAATGTATGGCTTATTATTATTTATTAGGAGTCACAGGTGGTGCGCTTTCCCTTCGACTTCGAAGCATTAGAAGCTTTTACTTACCATCTCATGTCGACGCAGCGGCCACTTGTTGGCCAGTATTGACACCAAAAGGCCTTCTCTTAACTCTCATGAGGATCATGGGAGCTCTATACATTGCAGCTTAGGTCGTATGCATCTCTCACCCCAGATATCACTACAACTGTCAGGGAGCATTCATCAATTACGTTTACATAAAACCCCCAAAATTTAACCCCTCCCACCCTCTGTCATTGATCGTCATTTAAGTAGTACCCCCTCCCTGCTCCATTAAATGTAATCATGTTTCGGTCCTATAAATTAAGAGCCTAATACAGTAACATACTTAACTCAGTTAACACAAAATCACAATACCTTATTTACTGACAAAAATAATAGTTTTCACATATTTGTGCAATATAGTTTAAGCATGATATGCAATAAATTAACCTATAATCAATGTAATGACATTAAAATAGCAATAATATCAAAGTATTGAAATGTATTCAAAATAAAATGGAATAAAGTTTTGTTTTACTAATAATGTATTTCAGCATAATTTTAAAATTTTATGTAAACGTTATTTGTCAGTACCACGTTATTGACCACATTTGCAGTTTTGACCACCGCATACGCTTACATGGTTACACGAACACCGAATAGGATTTTGTGTTTAAGTTTTGTTGGTATGATAAGGAAGGTCAGAAAGAAGTTGCGAACCACGAGTACTAACCGTCCTATATGTAAACGGTCCCTAAATGTGGCTGTCGTTTTTGTGACCAGTAGCTACAATTTGAATTTGGGTCAATTGAAAGCCTACACACTCCCCTTTTCACAGTAAAATTTTGAAGTTCCTGCTTACATACTAGAAAGTGTAAAAATTCGACGAAGTCAAAATTCTCTTTTAACTTTTTTTGAAAAATGGCTAAATTCAATTTGCAAATTTTTGATTTTAATTGAGTCTTTTTTTTTCGCTGAAGACATTCACGTGTAGATCGACAGGTTCTTTAGGTATTATTTCAAGACAAAGGTCATGATTTTACGTTTTTTTGTAGCTGGAAAATTAGACCGAAATAAAAACAGCCGAAAAAACTAGGGTAAGGTCCTGGGGCAGGGTACAGGGTAAGGTCAAACAGAGTGTGGTCACCCCCTGCATGTCTCATCATCATTCGTACACCGTTAGAGGTGCTAAATTACTTTAATTAGTTTCTGCGTTAAAAATATTGCAAAGATGTTCAATATATTTGTGTTTATTACTACTTATGACATGACTGATATGTTTGGTAGCAAAATATCACCTATTATATATCCATATTTACTTACATTACTAAATCTAATTCGAGAACAGAACCGCACCAATATTAAAAGTTGTGAACAATAAATTAAAATTATTGTTCTTCAGTACGCCCGTGATTGTGGGAGCTTTTATCTCCTTGATTATGCTATTTAGCTTTGTGTTTTCGGTTCATTTCGGTGGAAAATCGCAAAAAATGTAGTTTAAACAAGCAAGATTTTCTTTTGAAGCTTAAAGCACGTTTATTGTCTCAGAAATGGAATCAAAACTTTTCCAAAATGTACATAAATACAACTGAAAATAATTTTTAGGAGCATCAACAACCCTGATTTGTAGCGAAATCCTTTGGTTTTTGGCGTGACCACATTTAGGACCAGGGGTGTTCACATTTAGGGCCTATTTAGAGTTTCCGGATTTTTAAGACTTCTTTTGCTTGACAAGGTGTCCTTTACACAGTCTTAGACAGCAACTGCTTTTAATTTTTGTGAACAATAACAAATGTCTGGCAAGCATTTTGATTTGTATCACATAGCTGAACGCTTCCGTGGTAAAAAGATACTGAAGTTCGACTCGACAAAATCAACGTGACCACAGTTATAGGACGGTTAGTCCTTAGTACTATAAGATATTAATAGTTATTACCTAATGTTTTGTTTTATTTGTACTCTTCCTACTTAATCAACATTTAATTAAAATTAAAAATGAACAATCTAAACACCTATCACCTATACCTAAAATGTCCTTTTAAATATAAAAAAGTATTTATTTAAATATTTAAAACACACGCAAACTAAACACCTAGTGCATATTGTAAGTTAGACTTCCTTGGACGTGTGTGGCACCATGTGCAATGCATGTCTTTTACCTTTTTTTTTATATAGATTCATACCAAGAGACCTGCATAACTTATATTTGAAATTATTCACGAAATTTGGCATTTCTCACCGCAAAAAGTTTGAAGCTCAAAATAAAATGTACTTTCATTTTTGGCGAAGTCCCCTAGCTCATTAACTCACCTGGATTCGTGTGCATGCCAAATGCTAGAGTGTTGCTAAATCCTAAGACGGCTACTTAGAGGCTAAATAGCACACTAAACCAGGTGAGTTAATGAGTTAGGGGAAAATCTCGAGAGTATTTAATATTTTTTTAATAATTATATATATTAATATATTTATTAATTTTTTCGACGGACGCAGACATAATTTATGGAAGGAACCTTATGTACAGGTTCTATTGGATTCTGCAGCATGGCATTAATGTACGTAGGTACATACATACAAAAGCGCATGGATGTTCAGGAATTTAAGTACTTTGCACAAATATTGCTATTTGGATGGACTTGCGGGCGAGATCTCTAAAAGTAGGTTTTTTGGGTTATTTTTCATTCATATTCAATAATTTTTTGGCAAAATTATTGTCAAATGCTCTTCAGCGTTCACTAAAGGTCACTCTATTAAATAACACTCGCTGCGAATTTTGTCCCACAAACAACAAATGTGTGGGGTGTAATTTTTCACTTATAAAATTATTCTGGACTTACTTTTAATTTACAAAGTTTAACTTAAAATCCGTGTTTACAAGCTACAAGTTAGGGTAATAAATAATTATATTGAGTGAGTGCAATAAATCCGTAGTTTAGGTAATCAAAACTAAAAAAACAAGTTTGAAGTTACAAAATAACTTCTAGAATTGCAAGTAATTGATTGTACAGAATTATGGAGTAACGTTGAACGTGAGGAAGTACCTAACGCCTATATATCTATACGCTGCACTCTGCACTGTAGTGAACGCCGAACGCTATCGCGTTCCACATTACCTTGACTTAGTTTACATAGACTTTGCAATTAAAATTAAAAACTAAACCCCTGTGCGTGCTTATAGTGTAGTGTGGTTTACTATTTAGAAATTAGAAACAAGTTGGAAGAACTGCAGCGTTCATTACTGAGTTTAGAGTTTTAGAGTTATAATAGATCATCGATTGGTTAATAGTTTTGTCTTTAATGCTGAAAGCAGTTAGGTAATTACATAATAATACTATTTACGGTCAGCAGTGTGTCTGTCTAAAAGCTTTTAATCTGGACTATTAGAATATAAGTAGGGACCTATAGAGATCATAATCGGCGTCACATTAGAATCAAATAAGTGGGATTGTTGATTGAAGGAAATATTATTTCTAGTCCTACAATTTTGTCTTGATATTATTTTGTATAAAGTTGCAATATTCTAATTGAAAGTGAAGGTATGTGTTCCTCTGCCTGTTTTTATATGTTGTATCTATTGTATGCATATCTATATAAAGCCTTGATTAGTACCATATTTTTTGTGAAAGCGGAAAGCAGAACGCGATTTAGTATAATGCGTGGATTCATGGTCATTATCTTTGCGAATACGCATGTAGCGTGTGCTGTAGGTAGTTAAACGGCATTTAAAATTCTTGGCTGACCATGTACATATCAATCACGGAGCTCGAGATAATAATAATTTACGAGGAAACGGCAGATGCAGAGCATGCCGTGCGCTGGAAGACAGCTAAACGAATTAAAATAATTATTACAACATACTGCTCAGCGTATCAATCTTCACTCACTTGTATTTATTATTTACAACAAACCTACCATTTTGTGGAAAGCACACTCCTCTAGAGAGATCGATTTAGTAATTATTGTATTTTTTTATTATTTAGTTGCTGAGTTTGCTGGAGTTGGAATTGGAACTACTACCGACCGATCATACTTTCTAAACAGAACACAGGGTTGTGAGTTGTAGCTGTTGCTGTTCTGACTGCTGATGTTTGGAAAAAAGCTCTTTCTGTAAAGACTTTCTTACGATTTATCGTGCAATCCCTTGGAAGCAAGTTCGAAGGAAGCCTGTGAAAGTGGAAAGGAACTAACTGTGTATTTATATAAATCCGAAAAAATCTGAACTTTGTAAAATAAAAGCACGCGACACGGGAATAACAGTACAACTTCATCACTGTGATTCTTTTTTGGAAGTTCTATTGACTGATTTCGTCGTCAGCGGTTGTTACGTCTACATCTTGAGAGTGTAAGAGTGTAACACACAATTAATTTACAAGCTCAACTATGGCCGGTATTGTACGAAAAGGCTTAGAATCTTTAAAATCCAAAGAGTTTCGGGAGTACTTAGCAAGGTATATGCTCAATTTAAATCTGTGCACGGTTTTTAGATTATAAGACTAATGATAATATAGTTTAAAGTTGGTTACTAGAATATAATGACTGCCGTACCTGTATAATAATTCTTGTGTGTAGTTCAAGCTCACTCCTAATAATCCTAAAGTCCTAACCCGAACCAACCCTAGTTTAAATGCCTAGCAATAGCGATTTGGAAGAACTACTTATGTAAATAAGCCGATAGCATTGTTTATATAACAATATAAGTGTATCTAACTAGTAAGATTATACCATGCAAGTTTACCAAACTTATTCAATAAGCGACTATTATTGTTTGTGTTAGTAGTAGTAAATAAACAATTATTGCAGTGGTTCACAGTTCCTCTGCGCGGATCAAATTGACACGTGAAGAAGAAAATCCCATTTCGGCAACGAAAAAAACTTTGGTCCTCGGAATTGGATGTTTGGTGAGTAGGTATAACAGAGGCTAAGAAACCGTGCTGGTTGCTTAGTTTTGGAATTTCTTAAATGGAGGGGGATATAGGAGGGGGGGGGGGGGTATTACCGTTTTACCACCCTTACTTTGTAGCCGTACGGTTCGTCGGATTTCGATGAAATTTTTTATGGTGGTTCCGGTGGCCGTGACCATCCTCCAGGACGGATTATTGTAGTTTCCAGAAATTTTAAAAAATATAAAAGTAAAATTTTTTTTTTGTCTCCAAATAGTGACACGTTATTTGTATTTTAACATTTCAATACAAGTTATGCACCTAATATTGCCATGCACTATCAAAAACGTAATTTTTTCAAATTTAAAAAACAAATTTATTTTTTAAAAATTTTATTTTTCAAAATTTCTGGAAACTACAATAATCTATCCTGCAGAATGGTCACCAGAACCACCATAAAAAATTTCATCGAAATCCGACGAACCGTACGGCTACAAGGGTGGTAAAACGGTAATACCCGCCCCCCCCTCCCCTTCCTATATCCCCCTCCATTTGACAAATTTCAAAAATAAGCAACCAGCACGGCTTCTTAGCCTCTACTAAACCTACTCACCAAATTTCATTCAATTCCAAGGAATTAGGTTTTTTTGCAGAAATGGGATTTTCTTGCTCGCGGGCGTTACATTAAATACAATTACAACTCCGTTGACTTTTGACTTCACGATTTAATTTTGTTTAATGTTATAGTACCCACTTCTGGGGTCCAGTCGCTAATTGGGTGAGGATTTTTAGCCTTTTTGACCCGTATTTTTGACTATTTCAACAACAAAATTTGTTTCTACAAAAATAACAAAAAAAATTGCTATAATTTAGGGCATTCCAATTGCTGCTATTGCGGATACTCAAAAAAATCCTAAATTCATCAGCGGGAAAATGACACTCGGTAGGAGCGGATTACCTTCTTTATTATTCACAATTTTAACCAAGCAATAAGCATGTAAGTGTTTACAATAATGGATTTCATGAGTATTTTGTGTATGCTTTGTTATTCTTTTACAGCTCTGTGTCTCTACTCGTTGATTTTTATGAGATTTGCATGGAAGGTGCAGCCAAGAAATCTACTACTGCTATCTTGTCATTTTACTAATGAATGTGCTCAACTTACTCAAGGAGTTCGGTTTATTAATTATGAATACAGAGGTGGGAAGGAAGCTGATGAAAGTGCCAACTCAAACTAGGCTGGAAGGCTCCCAACCAAAAATTGACATTTGAGGTGAACATTTAACTAGGCATAATCTCTTAACCAAATATGTATGATATTTAAATTTTAATAGCATCAAGTATATTATGTACGTAGTCTAACAACTACGAGGAAATATACGAGTTGACTTATTTGTTAGAACGATAACATTCTAGACGTGTCCGCAATATGCCGCGTAATAGTATAATTCTTGGAGCATCACAGGTTTATAAATACATACAACCCACGGGGAAAGTTGTTATTAACAATTCCATAAATGATATTTACTCATTGTTAGTAAATTTTAATGAAGGTCAAATAATTTTTGTTGTTGAGCGCAATCTTAAAGTTAGCTGCCGGTAAGCTAAAAAAAATACGTTATACTAGAAAGTGTTTGTGAACTTCGTGAATGATAATAAATTGTAGACGCACAGTTCAATGCTGTTACATGCTGTGAATATTATTATCGCTTAACATTTTATTAACATGATTTATTTTTAAAATCATCTACATACTATAATTCTTTTTCATCTACCGTACGATTACAAATACGTTAGTTTTTGTGTTTTATTTTGTTATTTTGTTTTTTGACGAGGCTATCATTACAAACTGATATTATGCACCAGACTAGACTAACTCGAATTGATTCAATAGTTTGACAGTCGATGGACAAAAATTCTATTCACAGTAAGCAAGCACTTCGAAGGCCAAAACTATAACATCCCGTCTCAATTCAAAAAATTTCAAGTAAAGTTTATTTCGCTTTTCGCAGCCTCTCTGACACATCATTCCAATTTGCAATGTTGAAAATATTTTTCACGTAGTCTGGTCGAACATTCTTATACCTACAGAAAATACACAATAATTTGATTAATGATTATAATTAGTTCTCCAGCATTTCAGCATAATAATGTTTAAAAATAAATAAACGTACTGCAGATAGTAAGCATGCTCCCACACGTCAATTCCAAACAGGGGAACAAGACCAGTGGTTGCTTCTAAGGGATCTTGGTTCGCACACACCGCAATTTCCAGTCTTTTTGATGTCTTGTTGTAACCCAACCAACCCCATCCGCTACCCTGAACTCCAACTGTGGAACCGCTCAATCGCGTTTTGAAACTCTCGAAGGAACCAAAATCTCTCTTGATAGCTTCCAGGAGTTCCCCTGCAATATACGAATTGAGTCAAAAAATTTACAAACCTATTGATCCTTGTATTTCGAAAATGTTCTTCAAAAGCACATAATTATGTACAGTGTAAGTTCTATTGTACATATGACTGCAAAGTAGAATATTTCACCTGTTGGTTCTCCACCGCCTTTGGGTGATAAGTTTTGCCAAAAAATTGAGTGATTAAGGTGTCCACCTCCATTAAACTTGAGAGCAGGGGCCAATGCAATAACTGCACTGATGTCATTCTTAGCTTTGGCTTCAGCTAATTTTTCCTCAGCCACATTCAAGTTAGTAACGTACGTCGCATGATGCTTGGAGTGATGAATCTGCATAATTTCCGCGGAAATTGTGGGTTCCAGGGCATTGTAGTCATATGGGAGATCCGGCAAAGTGTGTTTGAAGCGAGAAGCTTGAACTGACAGGCAGGCTGCTGTGTTGCCTTGTAATCTGTACATTTAAAATATTTTAATAAAAACGCAAATCAGTTTTACAAGATACTACAGATATATCAGTGCTATTTACCTCCGTCATCTGTAGGATAAAAACAATGACTGTCAAATTCTATCAACTCGATACATACTGACAAATACCATACCAGCTTCAAACAATCACTAACTTTTGAATGTATAACGAGCCAGTCAACGATAAAGCCTGTGATCGTATCGCAACCCAACGTCGATTCAAATCCAAAATGTTAAATGACGAACAACGAAATAAGTAAAACCTCCGTGAAACCATATATTATTCAACATTTACGCGGACGTCGCCTTAATTAAATGATAATTCTTGGACAATGGATCGTTATCCACTATTAACTAACGATACATCGGAATTATAACCTAAAAACTCTTCACCCTTGGATCATTCATACATACATAAACGTTGTTCACACTAGGGTGAGCAGAAAGAGAAAAATATAGTAAATTCCAAAAATACTTACGACTACAAACAGGGTTAAACCGGTTAACCTGCCACCCCCTCAGAGAAGGTCAAAATTTCATTCATAAAAACGAGTTAAGTATGCTACTATGTATGTCTACTATACTGTCTACTATACTGTCTACTATACTATGTAATTAGGCATTCCTTATCAGCCGAACGAATCAGATTGAACGATCAGCAGAATTGCTTTTAACAGCGCTAGTAAACTTTAAAGTTTAAAGCTAATTAGTCACGCTGATAAGGAATGCCCGATAACAAAGGGTATCGACCATTCACTTAATTAACTCCGTCGTTTTTATGAATGAAATTTTTACCTTCCCTCAGTGGGTGGCAAAATTAACAATTGAAAAATGTCAACCGGTTTAAACCTGTTTAAAGTCGTAGAATTTTTAGAATTTACTATATTTTTCTGTTTCTGCTCACCCTAGTTTTAAAGTTATAGACTCTAAACGTGGCCCTCGCCCTCGTCAGGTGAATCATTCAATTCAAAAGAATAATTCCAGGATGACAGGTAACTGACGAATGGATGGGGAAAATTGAATAATGCTAGTAAAGTATCAGTATTTAAATTAAATTGATGATTACCTCAAAACTTGACTGAAACTCCGAATCATTTTGATGAGCTGTAGTCTGACTGATGTCTTGACCAGGTTATTAAAAGTATATTCCGTTGAAGCTCTTTAGTGATTGCGTAAGATTACTAGGAGACCACAAAATGACTTGCGGTATCGTCCAATTACTTACACTTTAGTACTTAGGTGATAATATAATGAAATGCTAGTTGTTCGAAGCGACTCAAGTAGGTAAATTCTTCCAACTCCAGCTTGTGACGTATGTAACAACCTTCAGTCGAAGATTCCCTCACTGACGATCAGTTGATAGTTCTAGAATGAAGGACTTTCAGTGACTGACACTCCACAACTGTAATCTGTAATTAAGGTTCCCTAAAAAAATAGTTTTACTAGTTTACTGGTTCTTTCTTGCTGCTGTTACCATTTTATTTACTATTTATTTCCTTCCACACTTCCACCACTGGCACTATAGGCTTTTATCAACTCCCGCTCCACCGGTAATGACCGGCACCATCGCAATAACTCTGTACTGTAGGCTCGTCACATTGAGGCTTTTATAAACCAGCCTGTAATGGCTCATAAAGATCAAGTCCCGCCTTAAGAGCATTCTTTCACGTATGTTCGTACAGTACATTAGAGCGGCGTAATTTTGTGTTCGTATCATTTACATACTTAAGTAAAAGTACTATACCGTAAAACTTCTAGTTATTCCCCCCCTCTAATAATTCCCCACTGCAAAAAATAAATAAATGTCTAAATCCCCCCCTCTAATAATTCCCCCCGGTACATTATTAGAATCAACCTTAAGCTAACTAACCTAACCTAAATACTTAACTGTAGTACGTTATTTCACAAGTTCAATAAACAAATAATTTTTTAATGTAGGGTGAAGGCTTGCAATTGTGGTTTCCTTGCAATTGTGGTCGCTTGAAATAAAATGTTGAAAACGAATAAAAAAGTAAAAAACATTCCCATCACCTTGTTCGGTGTTTTTCAGAGTACCTTGG
>JAQFZC010003198.1:0-19630 GCA_034695205.1 Dicyrtoma fusca
ATCAGAAATTTTGAGAAACCATTTGTAGCCATCCACCATTCGAAGCCAATTGTCAAAATTGGATGGAGTCCAACGAGGCACGTTCTATTTACATTCATTTGCCTAATGTTGCATGGAATTTCCAATTTTCGAGAATAAGTAATACTTAATTCCTCATGAATAGTAATTTCATCTTAAATGTCCTCGTAATTTTAGGTCCGGTTTACTAGCGTGCTTAGAAAAAGAGAGCTCATTTATTACTCTTCACGATGTTCATCATGCGGCATTATCGACTGAAGAAGGTGAACCCACCGTTTTAGAACGAAGACTTACTCCCATTTATCCTCCGGAAACCCCTACTGGTAGCGGATTTAATATTCTGTCGTCATTTTCCTGGCATCCATCTGAAGAAAATTTAATTACAACTGCAGCCTTAACAGGTAACTGCATTGCGCGCAAATTTTAATTCTAATCTAGTTTTTGCAGGTACTATATATGTATGTAGTATCTCATTGACCTACGCATTCCAGCTTTAAAAATATTTTTTTAAATGTAGTTTTACTAAACTTAGCACTTCATTCTTTACAGGGGCATTGCGGAACTCGACTGTTTTTGAAAGAATCACGCTTAATTGGTCATCCACTTCTAAACTAGGCTGGTCCAACGGGAAAAAGATCATTCAGTATATTGATAACACAGATGGTATTTATTCAACTTTGGATGATATTTCAATAAAGATGAAGCATCGAGCAATTGCTGGTTATGGGCTTCAGGTGGGCTACAAAAATATTAGCTACCACTTGTATGCATATTTTTTCTTGTATTGTTTGGTTATCAATATCAAATAATAACATGAGTAACTGGAATATATATACTGGAAAATGTGTATAGCAATACGTTGAACAGTTTTTGACTTTAGTAAATTTTATTTGTAGACTCCTCTGAAGGACAACGCAAAATTTGTAGAAGAAGATATGGATTTGCTGACACTGTGGGAATGGCTAGACTATTGCAGGATTTTGACAGATAAAGAAAAATACAGGGTTCCGTCGATTACTTCTACAAAATTTCCTGGTGCTCGAGCAGCTCTGAAAATGGACACTTTCACCGGAATGCCTGGCACGCCTTTAAAGTCTGATGTGATACATAATAATTCTTTTGATTTGCACAGTAGCAAAACATATAGGTGAGCTTTTAACTACTGGAGCTGATAATGTATTAAATAAAATAAATATATTTTCATTCTGTGGAACCTAATGTTATTAAATCATTTAGTTTAAACTAAAGTATTAAGTTGATCATTGGAATGATAATTTTGTGTTTTTAATTTATAGGAGTGAAGAACGATCGTTTGCCCAACAGATTTGCGGTTGGGGGTCGGATTTAAATGATTTATCCGGTTCTCCAACGAGAAGAGCTGCAATCTCATTATTTCACTTAAAGTTAAGGCAAGCTATACGAATTTTGAATGAGTCTGGACATTCCATTGTGGGTATGGCTATTGCTGGCTTCTCTGACGAGAAGAATTCCCTCTGGAAAGAAATGGCACAGGCAAATTGTCCTCAGTTGGATGATCCATACGTACGAGCAATATTTTCATTTTTGACTGAGGCGGATAGCAGCTACGAAACTATTTTGGTAAATAATTGTGCCATCAGTGTATATACCTATGTATATGTGTTATTTAAGTTTGGCGTTGCTAGCGTTGTTTAAGGACATTCGTTGCGTTTACGCTACCTTTTTCTGTGAATTTGTTACAGAATGATCGTGGATTATCTGTAGCTGACCGTGTTGGGTTTGCTTGTTCCTTCCTGTCGGATGCCAAATTGGTCGATTTTTTGCAAGGGCTGACCAATGAGATGGTGAAGACTGGGAATCTCGATGGAATTCTGCTAACTGGTACGTTCGCGATCGATAGTTTACATTGTTTTAGTTTACGTATTATTACAGTACGAATGCTAATTGGTGTACATCATTATCATTGCGTAGGAACCACGCCACAAGCAATCCCGTTATTACAGCGGTACCTTGACATAACGGGCGATGTTCAAACCGTGTCCTTAATAGCAATTAGAGCAATGTCTGCTGATATCACGTCGAGTCCGCAGCTTAAATTCTGGATTGAACGATATAGGTAATTGAGGTTTTATAAATCGCCTCTGTAAAATTGCGGAATTTTCTAAACCTCGCAGATTTGCAAAGGACTGGCGCACTTTGCAGTTATTGTATCAGCACTTTTATGTATCGCACGGTATGCATTTCGCTGTATCGCAATAGTTAGAAGTGTAGTACATATTGCTAGTGCTAATCTTGATCTTAAATAATTTATAGGGAGTTGCTAGATTCGTGGAAATTATGGGAACAACGAGCAGAGTTTGATATTGTAAAGAATCAACAAAATCCTCTTCTAATATCACCTCCGGAGGTCACCATTTCGTGTAATTTCTGTGGTAAAAATATATCACCCGCCGGTGGTATCGGACCGCTTGGTAGAAGTGCTCCACTGTTTTCTCGTTTTTCAACTACCCATGCTAAAATTAAGGTACTAGATTATTTATCTTCGACAAATTGCAACTAAATAATAGAGTAGTAGGTGACAAAGGAAGCATATTAGTCAGCAAGATCTAAAAACTTGTTTCTTTTTTTTAGCTGTCTTGTTGTCCAAGTTGTCGGAAGCCACTGCCTCGGTGTTCTATATGCTTATTGAACATGGGAACCATTTTAGGAAGCGCAACTGAAGCAATTATTGAAAGCCAAAAAACAGGCACGTCCCCGGAAGCTTTATCCTGGTATACTTGGTGTCAAACGTGTAGACACGGTGGACATACGGTGCATCTTCAACAGTGGTTTCAGTAAGTTTGTATTTGTTTGTCATCTGTTTCATTTTATCGTAATTCTCAGGTCAAAAGTTTAACGTAATTTTTGCTATTTCTATATTAATAGGAATCAGTCGGAGTGTCCAGTTACAGGCTGTTCTTGCAAATGTATGACTTTAGACAAAGTCCTTGATTTTCCCTCTTAAATCGTCCACAGTCTTTTCTGTAGTGTTCATTTTAAAAAATGTTTAAAATGAAAAATATGTAATTGGTGAGCTGTGCATACCAATTACTAAATGTTACTTTTTTTCCATTTACCAATTATGCACGCTTGCCAGTCCTTCAATAGTTTCTTGTGTTGCCTGCGGGTAATATACTGTACATTCAGGGTACATAATTAATAATTATACTATCTTACAAGACCAATTTACGCGTATTTATACGATAACGATTGTGAGTCATTACGCTGTGCTGTCGTCATTTTTCACGGGAAATACATACTCATTTTAATTTTTTCCTACTTTTATGGTTTATTTTGTAGCTCCGTATATCTACTCGTGTATGTTGCGTCCTTCGTCGTTCCAAATGTTTAATTTGTTTCTTACGTACCCTCATTTGATTATTATTATTTTTCTCATAAAGAAAAATATAAGCATTCTTTAAACGACGACAGCTTCCCCGAAAACAGGAAAAATTATTCCGGGCTTTAGTCGTGTTTAAGCAAGATCCAGATGTACATATAAAAAGAACTTTATCCCGATCCGAAAATTTTATATGGTCCTGAACGAAAAATTTAGCAAAGCGGGTGAGTACATAGTACATAGGTATATGAAAGATATATTGAAATACTACGTCACGTTCTCGAAAGCTGAATATAATGGTGTACATTTGAACCTTGTTATACGTTTTATTTAAGATAAGTTACTTATGTAAATATAATTTAAGAAGTGTCTTCCGTGTATAAATAAGTACGTAGAAAAGATAGAAAAATATTATATTAGTAAACCGTTCAACGTTATTTATTAATTTACCTAGCTTAAATAGGAACAGAGTGACTGTAATAATAATAAATATGTAATAATTCTTGTCCGAGAGAAAGCACTGACTTATCCGTGCTGATGTTATATGTACGTGCAATATTTATTGGTTAAGATTTTACGATTATAGAAATGTTTTTGATATGAAATAAATTCTACCGCTGTTGCAGTAACTTAACTATATTCAGCTACGGAAGTAAAATAAATTGTACTCATTTGCATTTTGCATCCGATTTCCTCTGTAAATCTGTAAATTAATAAATTACATAGCTTAGCTTAAACTACATAGGTTTGCTCTTTCTGAAAAAATGGAAAACTCAAGCTTGAGTTTCCCTGCTGAGTAGTCTTTTAAGTCAGCATACGGAATTTATTAGTTTTATTTGTAATTAAACTATCAGCACTTATTTATTATTTTTTATTATCAGAATTTTATTATTAGCATTTTTATTAGTACTATTAAAAAGTTACTAATAAACTAATAATAACAGAAAGATTAATCGTCACTCAAAATAGTGATTAAATTATTGTATTATAAAAATTTTAAAGCCCATTAAGAGTTGCATTGCATTAAATATTAATAGAACAGAAACGGACCACCGATTTGTGACGTGTACAGAACGGTCCTTTTAATTATTATTGTGAACGGATTACATCTACATCAAACCGGCCTAGGCTTGACTTGGACAGGTGGTTGTCAACAAAGTTGCCTTTGGCTCACACCTTCGCCTACTGAAGTCGTTCGTGGTTATCGTGATTCGTGTCACTGAAAGCTTAAAAGAAGAAACCCAAACGTTCGGCGTTCTGCTGAGCTCCTGAGAAAGTTGCCAGTTTGCCACCAAAAAAGTCATTATTTTGTTGCAAATTGCAAACTTTAATTTTGAAACAAAAAATCAAAAGCAAAATGCTCAAGTTCAAGATTTGTCTACTGAGAATGGTGTTATTTTCCACAACTCTGGGTGTAATGTTACATCCCGCGTCCCTTTTACTGCTGAAAAATAATTTCCGTAATTCTAGATATGAAAAATGCGCGACGGTAATGTACTTCCTGCTCTCCTATCTCCGAACTGTGATAATGTTTGGTTTGGTTGCTATTTCCATTAATGTTCTATTAGCACGCATATTCAAATTTACATTGCTCATAAAAATTAATATGCGGATTCGGGAAGTCGCTCACAGATTCGGTCTGGTCATAGCCGAAACCAAACCCCATACCTACATCAATGAAAAGGTAATATATTCAAGTTTTTACACCCATCGCCTTTTTCGTACTACATACATACTGCCCGTTTATGGTTAAATTATTATTTAACTCAAACGAGGTTAGAATTAGAACTATCAACGTAAATTGATCCTGAATGTTTATTTTTTCCATGTGCCCCGTTTATTCCGAAAGGGATGTAAGACCTGTACCAAGCCAAGTAGACACACTGAAAGACATCGCCGGCGACCTGGATCAGGATCAGGAGTACCAGAAGAATCGAACTTTGCATGCCCATCTGATATTAAGTCTTTGAAAAAGAAATCAAAAAAATCATAATATTACACGCTAAAATGAATTAAACTGCCTAATTTAAGAGTACCTTATTTATGTACGGTTGCCATTTTACAATAACTACATATTCAAAGTGAAACTCAATTCCACATTATTTGTTACATTTGATAAATATTTGTTTACTAATAAACTACCACTATTAGTAAAAATATCGTTAAAAAGTTTCAAGTATTTTGCTTCAAGGTCATTGATCTGACAATTGAGTCAATCACGCAACGTTATTCTTAAATATTAATAATCTGTTTCTTTCATTACAAAATAAATAGTAGTATATTAGTAATAATTACCTACGTCAACAAAGCCAGATGTACAGCAAACAGAAAATATTTACCACAATGATTTATTTTTCCCTTTAAATGCTCGTCTCCTGTCAGTAGGAGACATTACATTTTGAAATCCATTATTGACTCAATTATCACTTTTCCTTTTCCTGATACGATTCGGGGTCATGCGGTATACTATACTTACATAGCCTAATCTTAATTATATCCCCACGCTTATCTGTACACTACTGTACAGGCATGTAATCCTTACTCACACTGTTACACTGAAAGAAGAAACCACACGAATTTTTAGTACTAAAACAAAAACAGAACCTTGGACGGTGATTTCTTAAATCTACAGGTGACTCCATTCCGTGAGCGACGCTGCTAACGTTGATAATGCATGGTTGGCACTGGCAAACAGAGATTAGTCTAGATCCGAAACGATAAAACAGAAAACATTACTACAAAAACAAGAACGAATTACCTACTTAAAGAAAAACAAATTAGTCTGACTGGGACGGGACAAGGAACAGCTTTGAACGTCGCTTCGCTCCTTCATTTCCACGGCCGATGGGGGACAAAGGGACAGGGGGGTAAGGGGTATTCGTTACTAGCTAATTAATCCCATTGTAATTACATGCAATTTAGCATTTAAATTGAAGCAATCCTAATTCCTAATTGGGGTAGGGCCACCACATTTATCTTTGTAAAACCTCAACTACATAGGACATCATTTAGGGACGCGCCCTTTGAGGATTGAAAGTAAAACCCGAAAGGGAAAACAGGGCAAAGATGAGGATGAATAACAAAATGCATCCATCTAGCCGAGAGACGGAGATTTGTCCAGGAATGGGACGAAGGCCGACAGCACAGGGATGGTGGTTCTGGTTCTGGTTGTGTATGGATATACTTATAATCTACTTTGGGCTGCTGGGATTCGGAATGCAATGTTGGTAGGGAGAATTGATGAAAGATGCTCTCTCATTCCCAAAATCCTCATCTCCACTGATTTCATGAGGATTCCAAGGGATCAACTCCACCATTCTAGCAACCCGATCTGCTGCTCTTCTCCATGCTCCACTAAATACAAGCACCACCGTGCAGTAGCACTGGCAATATAGTCGCAATGCAATCCACGAACGATGGGATCGCCAACAAGACTTCGTCCCGAGACGATGTCACCCGTCCAAAACTACAAAACTTCCGAGGAACCTTCGTTTATCTACACAAGTACCCGGCAACTGCTCCAGTTGCTTCAAAAAAAGCCCAATAATGTAACTACACCCTTTCAAACAATACGAAATACCTATTAGGAAAACATACAGACCTACATAATTATTTTAAAAAATAAGCTTGCTTCATCTAAAAAGAAAAAAAAACAAGTAGTTATGGTCCTTAAACTGGGTGGGTACGTATGTAGTTATAACCACTTTAAACAGGGCAAAACATTGTGCTTACGTTTTAAAAGGACGGAACGTCGGAATATTTCACTTATATTTACCCATTTTTTTTAAAAGACAAAAAATAATAGGGTAGCGCATTTCGAAAACGACATCCAAAGCAATGCAATGCAATGCTCAGTGAACAAGGTCTATATAATAAGTAAATCCTCATATGTGTGCCGATCGATCCTATGTGTACCACAGAGAGGTGCAAAAAGTAACAACAACAGTTTTGCATTTTTATTTTATTTACACATTTTAAAGTTTTAAAGTAGGCAATGACCTGATGATGTTGCCTATACAAACTAAAAACATACACTGTGTATTAAGTAGATTATAAAATATATAGCATGGATGGATAATGGATGTAGGAAAGTTTTCCTACATAATTACACTCACTAAGCGTCCTTGTTTGATCATTGGATAATAATGGATACCATTTTGACTTTAGTTTATAGCTATGGATCTTTAACCCAGTTTGCTTCTTAACTGAGATAGAAGCTATGGAAAGAAAGATTTAGTGAAGTTCTTATTCTACAAATTGACTTTTTCAAAAACATTAAAAACTAGTAACTTACACTTTCAAAAAGCTCAAAACTAGAAATTAACACTTTCAAAAAGCTCAAAACTAGAAATCAACACTTTCAAAAAGCTCAAAACTAGAAATTAACACTTTCGAAAAGCTCAAAACTAGAAATTAACACTTTCAAAAAGCTCAAAATTAGAAATTAACACTTTCAAAAAGCTCAAAATTACAAATTAACCCTTTCAAAAAGCTCAAAAT
Source organism: Dicyrtoma fusca (assembly GCA_034695205.1). Classification (NCBI taxonomy): domain Eukaryota; kingdom Metazoa; phylum Arthropoda; class Collembola; order Symphypleona; family Dicyrtomidae; genus Dicyrtoma; species Dicyrtoma fusca. The sequence goes on from JAQFZC010003198.1 coordinate 7,877, forward strand.
TACAAATTAACACTTTCAAAAAGCTCAAAACTAGAAATTACCACTTTCAAAAAGCTCAAAATTACAAATTAACCCTTTCAAAAAGCTCAAAATTACAAATTAACACTTTCAAAAAGCTCAAAACTAGAAATTACCAGTTTCAAAAACATGTAAAACCAGACATATTACCGTTTCGAAAAGATTTATACCTACAGCAAACGTATTACCTAACGGGCGCATTAATTTTCATCTATAACTATGTATAACGTACCTACTAATTGCATTGAAATGCCCCTCATTCCAACAGTTTTGCTACAAGTACACAGAAAGACCCACTGACTTGGCCACGTTCCTTATGGACGCTGCCCTTTGCGACTAATAAAAATGCAATCCTGTTCATTGTCGTTTCGTCCGCCCTGCGCTCACTTTACCGTTTACCTGTCTCACTCAGAAGAGAGAAAAAAAAATACAATCATCTCGTCTGATCAGTATAACGAAGGAAGGGAAAGAGAGCTTGTTGGCTTCGGCTTTCGGCTTTATATATCTCCTCTCTAGATGCTCTTCTGCCATAATGCCACTTGTGCCTGTTGGAGCTGCAGTTCTCTGTTCAGTTCTTGTTGGTTGCTTAGTTGCTCTGGGTTTGGGAAGAAGATGTGATTCTCCTGCATGTGAACTGAATGCACTGGTGAATAATAGGAAAGAGGAATAGGTCGGTCCTCACGGTCGCCAGTGCCAGTTGGTTTGGGTTGTGAAGAATAGCATTGAAATCCCCCCTTTGGCAGAAGTGCAAGAGGGAGCGTTCGAATTAACCATTTACGGCGTCACTAGCTGCCTACAAGAGATCCTCCGCTCTTTCCCATCATCTCATCTCTCTCTCATCTCATCATCATCTCCTTATCCTCATCCCGACACTCTGCCTCACACAATCACATATTATTTCCCTAAACTAAACTACTGCAACGACCGACCGACCGAACGAACAACTTCTCCTTCCTTGGCAAAGGGATAAGGGATCACCGCCTCCGTTCCGTTGTCCGTCTAACACTCTAGAAGATGTGCTCGCCGTCAGCAGTAGAAGAAAGAGCACTAGCCTAGTAATAATAATCATAATCAAAATATCGAAATTCAATACTATCATCATTATCATCATTAACATAAAGATTAAATGCTGGCCCGAAAGTAATCCTCTAATAATATAGGACTAGAGACTATTTGCTTTGTTTTTATTTTTCAGAAGAAACCGCCGTCACAATTAAGAATACCTGAGCACTTGACGTTGACCATTGACAATTGGTTTAAATATTTGGATCTTTGGATGTGATTTGAGATTGCCGTCTGCACCCTTGTAGGTTCTTCTAGTTCTACTCTGACTGCTGACTAGAGTCAAGATTTGTTGGCTTTGGCTCCTTGAGAGAGACGAGAGTTTGTTCTTGTTGAGACGTTGAGAGTTTTGTCTGTCTGTCAGTCAGTTGTGGTGGGTCTGTAATCTGTAACTCTGTAAGATCTGCTGGTGTATTGTTGTGAGTGAGTGTTGTTTCATTATTGTGAGAATCACCTCGCCGAGCCGACTTTTTGCCGTTAGTTCATAGTTTTGCCCACGATTGGAGGATTTAACAAAGCCAGAGTGGAACTAACGACGGGCCAACAACTATTACAAACTAAAGGGAATAAAATAGAATTCAAAGCGACTCTCAACTTTTCAACTTTTTTTTGGTGACCCCTGTGACACTGTCCACTGTACTACTGTGGTGGGGTCCCTTGTGCGTGTGTGTTGGTGTGTGTGTGTGTGTGTAGGCTTGTAAACAGTATAATCTAAGATCCAGCCTCCAGCTTCAGTTATCTGTCTATGATTTATTTACCATTTCGATTTCGATTTCCCATTTACTAGTGATTTTAGTGATCAAGCTTGAGAAGTATAGGCACACAAAATACAAAAAAAAATTCATTGTAAAAGGTTTGATGTTTGAAGAATACCTAAATAGCCTAAATTACCTACTACTTCTTATAGCCATTTAGCGCTTTTTTGACACTGTGACTTTTCCTTCTCGTTGAGTACTTTTACTTGAATACAACCTTATAGCTTCTTAGGGTGTCGGTATATAAATAAATGTACTTCCTTCGTCCTTCGTAAATTAAACTTGATACTTACAGTTCGGTGGAAGAGTCAACGGTCGGTCTAATTATTGTGCTCGGTCAGTTTACTCCCCCATCCTGAAAAAAAGCATCGTTGTCTAAATCCGTAATTTTGAAGGTTTTTTTTATTTATTTGATTTCCTTATTTGATTTTGTAAAAATTTTAATTTGTATATATATTTTTAATTTTTGATTGCTTTGTGTTTGGAAGCTGGATATATATATATATATTTGTATCTGTCTTTTGATTTGAGTTTATTATTTATGTACTCTTGTTTTCTTCATCTATCTTTCGTAGACTAGAAGTACTGTACAAGTAGGCCAACTACAAACTAGTACGAATTGCCAAAAAAATAAAAAATAAAGAAAAATGTCTTTAAGTACTTTTGGACCGCAAGGCCGAGTCCGGCCGCCTCCACCAAATCCGGCACAAATTCAAAAAGTTTTAGATGAAAATGCTCACTTAATACAAACAATACAAGACTATCAGAATAAAGGGAAAGGAAACGAGTGTATGCAGTATCAACAAGCTCTTCATAGGAATCTTGTTTACCTAGCCTCCCTTGCGGATGGCAATCAGAATATTCAGCAAATGCTTCCTGTAATTCAATTTTATCTTTTCTAACCGTCTTTTTTAAGTATTCCTCGTAAGTAGTTGGAGAACCAAAACAAAAAAACACTAACGCGTCCTTTTCTGTAACAACAGTAGTTCAAGTCACTTGGCTGCATGAGAAATGCTTTATAAGGAACTTAGTTTAGTTTTTTCAACTTTTCTGTAGACTGTAGACCTCGAGTATGTAGTAACTTAGCTCAAAGTGAGTGCTCGCAGTCTGTATAATAATTTAATTTTAATTTTTGTAGCCACCTGGACAAGAAGTAGGAATGCAAGGTCAACAACAGCAAATGTCGCAGTCAAGTCAACAACAGGGCTACTATGGTCGCCCACCTACACAACCTGGACCTGGACAGTACCCTGGATACGGGGGATACCCTCCGTCTGGTCAGCCCCAACAGCAAGGTTCAATGCCCCAACAACAAATTCCTACACGTCCTCCAATGTCCCAACAGCAGCCCGGCCCACCACAGTCATCGCAGCAACCTCAAGGATATCCGGGACAGTCCCAACAGAGTTCTGTTCCCCCCTCTTCCTCTCAGCAGCAGCCACAGCAGCCGCAGTCTCAAAGTTCGTACTATGGCCACGGCGGACATCCAAGTTATCCACAATATACTAGCCAACCTAATCCATACGGTCAGCAACAGCAGCCAGGACAGCAGCAACAACCGGGTGGCTACCCGTCATCGTCTCAGTACCCACCTCAGTCCTCGTACCCTGGAGGTCCCAACCCTAACAGCTCGGTAAATATCAATCAGCCTGGACCAGGTGGTTCCTACCCTCCTCAGCCAGGCCCTCCACAAAGTCAAGCAGGTCCGGGTTCGTACAGCTATAGTGCTGGTGGCAGCTATCCACCTTCAGCGAATCCCAGCTCTTCTGTTGGTGCAACAGCCCCTGGAGTTTCTGGAGGCCCGGGAACGGGTTCTTATGGATCTGCACCGGGTGCGTACGGTGGCCAACAGTACGGGGCTCCACCTCAGTCCCAGTACGGACAACCTCAGGGTTATCCACCCAACCCACAAGGCTATGGTCCTCCTCCAGGTCAACAACAAGGACCCCCTCAGGGTCAACCGGGAGGTCCCCCTTCACAACAAGGACAGTATCCACCGTATCAACAGCAGTATCAGGTAAAAGTTAGTATAAAGCACAGAGTTACGAACACAGTTACTGGGAATATTGTTAGGGTTCTATTTCTAAAATCGCACTTTGATTGTACAGGGATATGCGCCACCACCTCAAGGATATCCTAATTATGGCTATCGGCCCCAAGGAGGTGGTCCTCCTCAATCTAGTGGCGGTTACCCTCCTCAGGGTGGTTATGCTCCATCACCCGGGGGTTCAGGTCCTCCTTCAGGACCTTCTCAAGGATAAGTCTCCTCAACGGTGGTTGACTCCTCGAAAAATATACAAAACAATTATTTGAACGAATGAATTTATGATGAGGTTCATCACAAATTACCTTTATTCATGATTGAATGGCATCATGTTCAACCATTCTCCGTAAACCTTCGATCCTGAACAAGGACTTTGTCTCACAGTAGTAATTACGTTAGAGAAAAATTAGATCTAACTAATTATGTGAGTAGCTCATTGAGAATTCGGTGTTACGTCTGGTTGTTGTACATTCACTAACAACGATTTTGCTATTTTATTATTTTGTTTTTAATACTTTTTTAAGTAATGTGTTTGGTTCTCACATAATAATATAAATGTAATAATGAATGTAATTTCTTTTGAGCGAGTGATGCATAGATACTGTTTGAAACACTTAGAATGTATAGAATACAGTGAATACATAAAAGTGTATAATAATGAATTTTCAAGAAAGTGATGTTGATGATATAAAGTATTTTAATAATGTATCTCAATTAAGGTATTATTAAATCAGCAGTTCTAACTGAATCCTAATGAACGTTACCTAGGAGTGACTATGACTAATAATGTGAAAACAAAAAGGTTTATGTAGTGGCCAAAAGAACGTTTGTAAAAACAGAAAATATTCTATGGAATCCAAACTCTTTCGCTTTCGATTCTTCTGGTGTAAGGTGTGCTTAAATTCTAGAATTCGAAATTACTAAATTATGATATTCTGAACTATCTTTCAAATGTTTTGAGATCATAATAAATTGTAACATTGTAGGTATCCTATGTAGTCACCACCAAACTCTACTGGACTACTTGTTTGCTGTATGTACAGGGGACAGACAGACAGAGTAATAAATATCGTGTGTTCAGCATAATCATACCTTTAAAAACCCAGCAGTCTCCTTAATTCATATTGAATATGCTAACATCACTGTATTTTTATTCACTCTGGAAAGTATAATACTCAATACTAAGGTAGATAATTAAGTCCAGCACTAGCAACTTATAAAATTAAGAAATAATAGTAGGTGTAACCTTATCACAGGGAAACTTATATCTCAACGAATTATTCAAAAATTCATAAGCATAGAAATTAGATATAGTTACCCATGGAATAATTATTGTATATATTATCTAAGTAAATTGATAGTGTAATAACATAATAAAAAGTATTTACAGAATATTTAAATTATATTAAGTAATACGGAACCTACATCTGTATCTAATACTAATTACTTAAGCAATAGAATGTAATTTGATTCTTAAGTCCTTGACGTAGCGTAAGTGCGTAAGGTATGTAGTTTGCTAAAATATTGTTGTATAGTAAAAAATAATACTTATCTGTAAGTCGTACTTACTTAATCGTAATTTAGCCGTGTATGGAATTTAGAATTTATGGTAATTAATAATAATAAAATAAATTACTTCTATATGGCAGAGTTAAGTAAACTATGGTTGTTGATCATGTATTAAAGCTAAAAACTACTTATAATAAAAGATAAAGCAACTTAATTTAGTCTAAGAAGCAACTTAATTGATTTTCGTTGTACCGTCACCTTGCTACCCACTTACTCCAAATTACCCAACATAATAATATTGTGAACCATAAGCAAAACACATTATTTGTTAAAAATGCAGATGCCTACACATTTCAATGAAAGTTCTCAGCTGGAAAGTTTGAGCATCTTGTGGCATTGACGCTATAATAATTGTTCAACTTACAAGATCGAACTCTTCTAAAAATACAATTTCGGAAAGCTCAGAAATAATACAACAAAACAAACATAAAGCGCGCACGAGTTTTATTAAAACCCAGATTAACTACCGGGAGTCAAGTGTTTGGATTGCAAGTTTTGCATCGTTGATTGTTTCCCGTATAACTCATCGAATTTTTTACTCGTAGGTCTGTTTATTTTTTTACTTAAGCTGGCAAACCTTCAAGTTGAAAATGGAAACTGCAGCCTATCACAAAACTGTCCTCAACAAACAAATTCAAATAACTATAATGCCTACTACCAACCTACTCAAATATATTTTGTTCTGACAACTCAAGCATTCTCCTGCATATTAAATTTAAGTAAAAGAGTACACATTATTCACAATGCAAACATACTAGCATGTGGGGCAGAATGACAGGTATGCAAAAAATAAATTACACAGCTGTTGCTGTTGTTAGCGATGCGGTAAATTAAAGAAACGAAGTACGTAAGTAGATATTAGGGAAGACGGGAAGAGCCTAAATGTGAACGGGGTTTGGCGTTTTAAGTGTTTCTACATGAGTTGTGATAAAAAGTATTTTTACATATGCAATAGAACACAAAAACACCTGACACCTAACACGCCTAATAGTCAGAGACCACGAGGTAAAGAAACTCTCGCTTTTTAGCTTTAAAATACTAGATATTTTGTGCATTGACAGAACGAGATACAGGGTTTTGAAAATCTATGAATATACAACGGTCAATTATGTATACCTTCTAGAGGTCAGAGAGCAAAGAAATAAATTAGTGGGGTACTTTTTTCTTGAAGATGATTGTAAACCTACCAAAAGCTGTTTACTTATACGCGTCCTTGTAGGTACGTTAATAAACCTACTGAAGACAGTTTTTATAAACTAGATGGTCTCAGAATGTCTATAATGCCAAGTGTGCGCCCGGGTAAATGTGTCAGGGCGGGTAACTGTGCCAGGGCGGGTAATTGTGTCAGGGCGGGTAATTGTGATCAGGGTTGGAACCAAGGGGAGCGTAAAGATGCTGAGCCAGCCCCCATGAGAATTGTTTTAGCCTTGCTAAGTACACTAGAATTCTTTAAAAAATCAAAAAATAGTAATTATCATTTAGCACCCCCATAAAACATTGATGAATCCCCCGTTGATTGTGATACTCGGTGTATTTTAAATGTACCATTACCCCCCCACACACACGCACCCTAATCACGTAATCACTGACGCTCATAATACCTAATGATATTTGTAAAAAAAATTACATTTAGTACAACTCGTGTTAGAAACGCCAGACTGGACCGTTCCCTCACTTTTAGGCTGGCTAGGTATTACTACTAATAATTACGTTTTGTTACTCTCCAAAACGCATAAAATTACAAATTACCTAAATGCCTGGATGTAATTAGAAGATGCCGGTTTGGATGTTTGGAAAAAGCGTTATTTTGAAACGAAAAAAACATAAATAAAATGTGGTTTTACCTTCTGATAAGATGGTCTCTCCTTCTCCTGCCAGGGCTCCGCTATCACCTGTCTTTGGTCATAAATGCATTATTCGGTTAAAAGTCAAACAAATTCATTCTATTCTCAGAAAGAGCTCCAAAAACGTTGACTATTCTATTCAGTTAAAGTTCTGTCTGTCTAAGACCTTGATTTCACCTGCGACTTTAACCATGGTTAACTTTAACTATTGTTAGTTTATCCACGATTAGCGTGTGAAATCCGCACTAACCATGGGTAAATACGATAGTTAGTGCGGATTTCATACGGTAATCATGGATAACTTAACTATAGTTAAAGTTAATCATAGATAAACCTGCAAGTGAAATCAAGGTCTAATACCATTCACGATGATGCAATTTAATCCAAGAAATCAGAAACGTTGTATTTACTTTACTTCGTAAAAGTCAAAGGTTGTAAGAAGGGCTTTTTAAAATTCTGAATGTATTTTCTAACCGGATGTTCGTTTTAAATTAAAAAATGGTTTTTGCCTTTATTAGTAGTTAGCCTTCGGAGTTTGGATTTTAATTAAGTTAACGTTGAACTTGAAAGGTAGAGCTTGGGTGCTCAAGCGCATAGGTTGTGTGGTTGGGTGCTGTGCGAGATTAAAAGAGGCAGATTCAATTTACACGTCGTCCGCTCCATCCTCATCATCGCCGCATCTTTTACTTTTTTACAGCGACAAACACACACGGGCACTGCAGCTCTGCATCATCGTAATTCGTAAGACGTGGATTGTGGGAAAAGCTGCGAGGCACTCACGCACTCGCTTGTACTTGCCTTTGCTATCTTTTTCCGACGGACACCGAAGGGCATCTCTGGTGGCATTGCATTGCTGGAGCGTGTTGGTCTTGAAATCTCTAGAAATCAGTCTTGTCATTGCACACTACGAACTACCTTGGCCATCCTCGTCATTCATTCATAAATTGTTCCATTTCCATTTGTTTCTGTCATTTTTCTCAAGAATTCCTCCGATTTTCCTTTTAAAAACGCCGTCAGTCCTTTCCTTTCCGTAAAATAGTGAGTTGTATTTCCGAATTTCCTGAGCGACAGTTGCGGGTGTCGTCATTATTAATTAATCCTCACCAGTTTTAAGAGATTAAGAAAAATGAGCGAGTTTGGTTTGTCGCCGGAATTGTTGGCTAACATTACCACGTTCGTGGATGCTCTCAAAGCGTACCCAAGACTATTACATAATGATAACCTCCAATTCTTCCGAGACTATCTCCAGTCCATTGGAGCCAGGGTAAGAATTATTTTAAATTGTTAGATCAAAGTTTTTGTGAGTATGAGCTAGGTCATAGGTTGTAGGTTGTAGGTCAGGTTGTCAGGTAGATGGTGGCTTTCGCATTTTTTGAATTATCGATTAGTTATGTTTGAATGAGATGATGATACGTGTGTAACGTGTTAATTTTGAATTTGTTTTGATGTCAGATTCCGGTGAAGCAGGAAGAAAAGTCTTCTCCGGCTGCCGGAGGTCCTGCTGGCGATGATTTGAAATTCGGTGAAGCCACTGGTGAGCCAGTGGTAGAAGAGCCGGATGAGCCTTACCCAGAATTGGATGAAGAAGGTGTTATCGGTAAGGATTAGAATTAGAATCAAGTGTAGACCTCATGAAATGTAAAAATCTAAATCAGTCATCAGTTGTCAGCTATTTGCGTTGATGAAGGTGAAAATGTTGATTCTTAAATGATGATTTTATTGTAATAATTATCGGCTATGAATAACGAACTAATGTCGTGGTTTTTAATCGTGTAGAGCCCGATGAAAAAAATCCAGATCAAGAAATGGGAAATCCAGAAGAGGCTGCTACGGATGAGCAAATTGAAAAATCTAATGAATTGAAATCGGAAGCTGTGGGGTTATATGCTGAAGGCAACTATGAGGGAGCTGTGGAAAAGTAAAATTTTAATTTATGGTTGGGTAGTCTATAATTATGTAGTGTCCAGTTTGTAGTCAGTAGGTATGTGGTTTCTGGGACTTTTTTAAGATGTACATTATTATGTCACTAGATACACCGAGGCGATCAAATTGAATGGAAGTTATGCCCTCCTTTTCTCCAAGCGTGGCCAAGCTTTCCTACAACTTAATAAGCCAAATGCTTGCATCAAAGATTGTAATCGTGCTCTTCAGATCAACCCAGACTCTGCCGTTGCTTTCAAGTTCCGTGGACGAGCCCATCGGTACTAACTTTTTATGTTTCAGTTCCAGATTTTATTTTGATTAGAGTTCTGCAAGTCAGATTTATTGGCATTATTAACTTTATCAGAATAAATCTGTGCACTTTCAGTGTTTAGTTTTCCGTTGTTTTGCAAGCAACAGTTTAAAGTATTGACAGTATTATAAAATGTATGTTTACAAAGTATAGAGAAGCAATGCAGATGATAATAATTTGTAATGTTATGGATTAACCCATAGCCTGTTGGGTCATTGGGAAGAAGCAGCAGCAGATTTGCGCCAGGCTTGTAAAATTGACTTTGATGACCAGGCGGATGCATGGTTAAAAGAAGTCACGCCAAATGTAAGTATTGTACCTTGCTTGTGTTCTTTTGGCATAACTGTCATACCTTATTCTGAGTTCCTAATTAATTTTTTCGTGTCTCATTCATACTTTGTTAATTCTAATTCTATTTCGCTCTACTAGTCCTGATAATTACTAACAGTATACGCTAAGTTCAGTTTGTAAACTTGTTTTTAGGCACGCAAAGTAGAGGAATGGAGAATAAGGAAGAAGCGACGAGATGAGGAGCGTGAGATCAAGTTGCGGAAGAGCCGCGCTCAGGAACGTGCACGAGCTCATGAACAAGCCAGATCAGCTCCCCCACCACCACCAGAAGAAGAAAGTTTCAACGCGGGAGGTGCAGAAGATTTTCTGGGAGGAATACCCGGCTTGGACAAGATAATGAATGATCCGGAAGTTATGGAATTATTTTCTGATCCAGGTCAGTAGATACTATAATAATGCCTGAAGAAATTGATTAAATTCTTATTCGAACTTTTTCCTTTTACTGTTAAACTGTGTTAGTATTTGTTTTGCTGCTAATGTTTACATTTGAGTAGGATGTTTATCCTTGCATGTGCCTTTATTTAAACGTTATTCTTTATTTCTAAATTTACAGAGGTAGCAGCTGCATTTAATGATGTTGGAAAAAATCCGATGAATATTTTGAAGTATCAGAGCAACCCTAAAGTGGCCAAGTTACTCGGAATCCTTAAGAATAAAATGGGAGGTATGGGCGGAGGCGGAGGTATGGGTGGCTTTCCTGGAATGGGGGGAATGCCTGGAATGGGAGGTTTCCCAGGCTTTGGTGGAATGCCAGGTGGCTTCGGTGCTGCACCAGGAGGATTTGGTTCAGCTGATGCTCCTCCGTTTCCCGGGGCACCACAACCTGGTTCACAGCAAGCCCCTGGTGATGACTTGGACTAATTAACTCAGGGAATCTGTCCTTTCAGAAACGAAAACAATAATTTGCTCGTTTAGATGTAAGTAATGGTTATATTTACAACGTGCGCAACAGCAACGTTTGTCATAGAATAATGGAGTAATTACACATTACACTTAATTTGTTGTTCAGGTTCTTTCAATCTGCAATTTTCACATGATAACTAATTTGTGTTCAAGTGTAATCAAGGTACTATTAATATTTGTTAGCATTAGTAGCACTGCAGCGACTAAATTAGAGCTAATCTTCCCCGCACTGTAACCTGTAATCCATTTAGGTATGAATCTTTAGCTATAGTTGATGCATAATTATCGAATCATGACTGTACTTACAATTAGTAATATATCCATTAGTATAAATTAGTTATTGTCGCTGAAGAAAAACGGGAATGAATTCAGTCGTTGTATTGTAGAAAAACAAAGCATATAAGGAATAATCTGCTATAGTGCTGTGCTATATAATATATTGGTTTCCTTCAAAATCTCCAATATAGTTACACATTTACTTTAAATCTCCTCACTTTTTGAACTTGGACTGTCTGTCAAATCGATTTGAATATATAATATTTTATGTTGATCATTACTCTTAAGAAAGTCTATAATTATTATCAATTCGTAGATTATAAGATGTATTTGTATTATTTATATGGAACGATTAGAATGATAGTGAAATCAGATAATACAGATATTGAAACGCTGTCTTCGTCAAAGTGGAATAAATAGGCCTGACTGAAAGATTTCAATGCTTGGTACTTGCGCTGGTAATGGCCTACCTTATTTTCGCATTGTTTTTATTTTGAAAGCTACATGGAAACTAATGTAGTGCAGCAGGGCCTAGTACTCAAAAAGAGAACGCCACTACTGAACGCCCGGCACTTTACTGACAGGCTTGCACTAATATTAAAATTTATTTTTGAGTTACCGTGGCATGGCTGCTATTAATTTTACAAAATTATGTTTTCCTTAATGTTATAATTTTAATCCTGGCTTGGCGTGCTGGTT
>JAQFZC010003199.1:0-19629 GCA_034695205.1 Dicyrtoma fusca
TTCAGAACGATCATTCTTTGCTAGGTGGGTACCAAAGAATTTTCTGTTTGACAAGTTAAATAGAGATTTCTATGGTAATGCCAATCATTTTTTATTTTATTCATACTGCAAATAATTATTTGTCACAACTCGATGTCAATGAACTCAGTCAGTTGCAGGCAACCCTAACGTACATTGGATTGCTATGCATGCAAAATACAGTCGCAGTATTCAAAGTACCTACCTATGTATGTTATTTTTTATCATCTAGTGATAATCTTAAAGCATAACATATGCTATGTAACTCCAAATTCTGTGTAGGTTGAAATACGAGTAAGAAATATTTTTCCAATCACAGGGAAAATCCATGGCATTCATTCAGTTTTGATTCCAAGGAATGTAACTCATAAGGAATCCTTTTTCCAACTATTACGTATTAATTACGACAGCATACAAAGTTGATTAACGGGGAGCCCTTTCAACGTCACTTCAATTCCTCTTGTGTAACAAAATACCTCCGTGCTGTGTAATTACATATATTCTACGAAATTTGAAGCTCTCTGTGTTCACCCGTGTTTCCTTACGTCAGAAGTAAAACTTAATTTTTTACTAGAAAAGTTTAAATTGATTGTGCATTCCTTAGTTTCTTTATCGCAGCACGCAAGTAGTAAATGGTGGTGGCACGACTTGCCAGTCTCCCGTAAAAGTTTTAACAAAACACCAAAATTCAAATTGAAAATAAGTGTCAAATTTTATTATGATGTTATGCACTTTGTTAATTGCTTAACTTGATGCATTGATAAGGGAGGAATAATGCAGCAGCGGATTGCGATCTGTACTGTAGTGGAGTAGAATAATGGAAAAGTTGGACTAGCACCGTTGTAATTACTTTTACTTACCTTATGCATAGAAAGAGAAACACACATCTTGAAAATGAATTTATGTTCAAATGACAAATGACAAGGCCTGCAGACTGTATACACGTGGTCCAGCATTTGGGATTTGTCTCTCCAACGTCCTTAATTTTTTTTCCCCTTAACATTGTGCTTTCGACGACGCGATTATGGCGTCGGAGGAAAAAAAATATATATCACATCACAAGCAGAACGTATCACACGTATGCGCTCCCTGCCTTTCTTTCGTTTGCTCTCCTCTTTCTCGCTTTTTAAATTTACATAGATTTGTTAAAGATTACAAAAAAGCAGAGCGGAGCCAAAACGGAAAGGAACAGTATAATTTTTTCATATTTTTTATGGGATTTGTGAACATTGCGCTGAGAGAGTAACACGCAGTTTGCACAATGTACATACACGGGCACATGGCTGTACTGAATATTAGTAGGTACCTAGATACTATTCAGCTCTATATGGCGGCTATATAGTACATTATTAAAGCAGTCAAAAGACGGAGATGAAGTTTCATCGTAAGAAATGGAGGCGGAAACAAAGTAATTCCAAGAGTATAAAGTGCGACCAGTACGAGTTACACTTATGACAGCTTGTGCCGTCTCTGGGCACAGTCGCCTACATATGTCTGCAGTAGGACTTCTCTCCAGGTACTCGTCTTCCTCTCGTCCTGTCCTCATAATGGGAATAAATCTCATCTTCTTTTCTTTGTGAGTCTGTCTCCGCTCGGGCTCTAGTCTGTGGTTTCCTTTGAACATAAAAGTAAAACTTTATGCTATGTCAACGGATTCATACATGGCTGGTGTTATTACACCGATGGTGCCTCCACTGCCTCCATACCCGGATCGCTAAAAAGCTTTATACAGTCTCTGTTTTCTGAACGAACGCTATAAAGTGCCTACGTACCTAGTTGAAAAAACATACTTGAGCGCTATGGGTCTTGTTCTATTTCTGCAGCCGATTTGACGCTGCTTAGAGCTAAAGAACCTTTTCAAATTCTAAAGGATAAAATAAGAAAGAAAGCTAGGACGAAAGGAATAACTTTTATAGGTTTAACTTTGGAAATTGTAAGACACTGCATTCAGTTGTGTGGGCTTGGCAATGGGAAAATGGGAATGGTGATGGTACTGTAATTGTTGCCATTTTATTCTGTGTTTCTTTACTTATCGTTAGTTATGTTGATGCTTTCTCGTCGCACAGAAAGCTCTGTTGGCCTAGGTTGCGTCCCATCTCAAAAATCACTAACTGTAGTATACCGATGTACATTACGTAGTATGAAATGTTATAGCAAAATTCAGGCAGTTATGCTGTCTGTGCAGGTAATAATATGTTTATGCTATAGCCGTACAAATGGCTTTCTATTAGCTACAGAATTTGCAAGAGAATGCGACGCTCCCTAGTCGGCTACAAAGGTTTAAATTTGTGGGTTACCCCGAACTAACGGGCTACAGAAAATTAATATCCGTTAAAGGATGTATGTAGGTTAGCTAGATAGTAAATCGTCTAGGTATGTATAATTGGTAATCAATATAATAGTATCATCAGGTACAAGAATTTGTCTCCAGCAGTACCTGTGACTGTAGCCAGACCAATATGCGCACAAGCACAAGACCACAATGGAATGCTGCCATACTTGATAGCGGAGACAAATTATTTAATTAATATTAATTGTTAAAGTTATGAATTGGAGAGTTTCAACCTTTGAGCACTAACATTATTATTGGGCAGAGGAGAGATATGAGATAATTAATTACTTAAGAGTAGGTTAACATTTGACTGCTTAAGACTGAGACTGGAATGAAAAGAAGAGATCAAATTCAAGAAAGTGAATTGACATTGTCCTTCGCAAGTATTTAGTGGGGTAACGACGGACGATGCGATGCGGGCAGATGTAGATGCCTATGACAGGGATGGAATTGCAAACATGTAGGCATGTATGTAACTACGTAGGGTTGAACTTGTGCGTCAAAAAATTAAACCATTATAACTAGGTATTATGTGTATATACAAAGCCAGCACAAAGATGCGATGTTAACTTCTTTTTATCTTTTATCTTTGGTGCAATGGGCTCTACGTATATGCATATAGTCCTACTGACGTTAGTTAGGGTCTTTAGAAAAGAAAACGGACGAGGAAGAAGAACAAGACCCGCTCTTTCAGTAGCCACCATCTGTTTTCTTCAGTAATAAATGGCTTTGAGCATCTTCCACTAATTAGAACTTTCACGCAGTCAGAGCATACATGACCATGAAGAGAGACTTTCTTGGAATTAACCATTGACTATGATTTTCTCTTATTATATTATACTGTGGACTGTTCCGCAAACATTGCACTACGTTGCATTGCTGAGGGCTACTATCTGTAGATCTTCCCTGTATTTCATTCTAATTCTTCTTTAACAGGGAGAAGGGTAGTTAGGCTGTATTATGTACTTGTCTTATCGACGACTTTCTCCTCTTTCTGTCCTGTCATTCTCTCCATTCATGAACAGCTCAATCCCAGTGTCTAATTTATGAAAGACTGTCTCAACTCTGAAAGGGGAGTTTACATCTCAGAGACTATCCTCATTCTTCGTGCTGGGCTTTGGCTCCTCGATTTTCTCCATAGTTGACCATGGCTAATAATTTGTTCAAAATACAGATTGCATTCTGAGAATTCCCGGTCCCGGTTTCAATTAGCGAGATAATTACATGTTACTTTTGCCTTTTGCAGAATCGGCAGTCATTTTTAAAAAGCATAATGATAACAAATTGGTTGACTGCAACTGGTTGCTTTTGGTAGCCCATTCCAAGCTAAACCCTATCTAACTTTGTGTTGGTAGTGTTGGTACACATAGTATAGGTACCTACCTACATTAACTAGTAAGTAGCTACGTAATTATAATGTATTGTTACTGTTATGTCCATGTATTAGTTAATATGTTATTAGGTTATTAGTATTAGGTATCTAATCCCAAGTCTGAAGAAAGAATACACGATGGCTCATGCTTCAAATTTAATTTTCCATTTAATCTGAAGTACCTACCTAACGTAAGTAAGTACGGCCTTCTATAGCATAGATGGGATTAGAAATCTTCTTCTACAGCTGCAAAAGAGCTTTTAATCTTTTTTTTGGCATTTTCCATTATTTCCATTATCTTTTTGACAGGTGGTACTCTGTTTATCTAATTTACCGACGTACACTATACTTCGGTTCTTGTTCGAGAGCATAATATCCATGGCCGATCATGTTCGTGCTAGGATCGCTCTGCATTTTGTACTTACTGATACGTTACGTACCTACTGGATGGTAGAATTTCTTTAAAAAATGTGTCCTGAAGTGCTGACTGTCAATGTATGTATACCCGTGTGCTCGGTGCTACCCATCAAGTACAGAGAAAGAGCTAAAAGGAAAATATTTAAATATTTTCAGAGAATACTTCGTTTTCTGGGAAACACGTAAATATTAAACATGTCAAGTGGGTAGGGAGGTTAGGTGTATTTTATCATGAGACTTGACACAATGTGTATTCGTATGTACCTAGGAAGGGGCCTAGGTACATAGAGTATGTATTTTAAGTAGCAAGCTGTCTAGGGGCAAGCCCATCCCAGAGTGATTTTGAAACTGTTCATTTCGTTTTCATAAGAAACCCATTACACGAGGCAAACAAAACAAAACAAGCTCGAGGGAAAATACGATGTATAAAGTAGCAACAGGAGCAGAGCAAGCTGGAGCTGGTGAAGTAAAAGTGAATGTTGTTTTTTACTGAAACCTTTTTTCCTTTCCATGAAATCAAATCACTGCAAAATTCGAGCCACTTTCCTTTCCTTTTACCTGTATTATTTTCCCATCATAGTTTCCTTTTTCAAACTTGACCTTGCAAAATGACATGTAGATACCAGGGCTAATAAATAAAACTGTGGGTGAAGGTACCTGTGTAGGAGCATAGTTCGGTTACAAGAATTCTAAGAAATCTCGGCCTTTATTTGGCGCTTTAGTTACTCGTGCATTCATTATTTTGTAAAGAGTTAAGGTTTGCAAATTATTGTCATTGTGAGAAACTCTCGTGCGATTCTAGATTCACATGAAATCACCGCTCGGTCATTATCGTTTAATTTTAATGAAATTACATACTTAGCTAGGTTATGTAACTACTGCATGGAAGTGAATTATCGCAAAGAAAGGAGCAAGCTTGTCTAAACTAAATCCATGTAGCTACAGCTAGTTTGTGTTTGTTTTATTGTGCATGTCTCCCTGAAAGTTTGTTTAAAAACTACGGGACTAGAGGATGCATGCATCACATCAAGGTTTCATTAGTGCTCCTCTGTATTCTCAAAGGGTTCGTGTCCACGTAAATTATTAAAGTGAAACAAAAAAGAGCTAATCCCTGATGCCAAAGAGAGTGTGTTGAAATATTTCTTTGAATTTTGAAACTAGCAGTAACTTTCCCCACGGTCTTTCGAATCCTTTGAAAACTTGAGCAAGGAAGACGTTAATATGTACCTTTCACTCTACCGCAAGTAGCTACAGCAAATGTGACGTCACTGTCATTTTTAAATGGAATGGAGCTACTCTTATAGAAATTCAGACAGATATAAATCAAAGGAGTGTATGCTGTAAAAAATTACTATCCTTTGGTGTTGGTCTTTGAAAAGAAAAATTATTTCAATTTAAACTACCAAACTGAAAATACTCAGTCCAAAAAAAAAGCTTTGAGCATTTTACCGATTTACACATGCCATTTCCATGATGCAGTATTTATCCAATCCTTGTTTGTAATAAACAAGCCGTAATATGGCTTAAGTCAAGTCAAGTCATCCGTACCATGGAAAGTGAGTGTAGTGAGAGTACGGGAAATCTTATTAAAATTTTCTTCAGGATTACTGACTCTACTGTGAGTGTTATTAGTTCGGGAAGAAAGTTAGTTATTCCGTGCAGAGCTTTCATTCAATTTTCAATGACAAACGCAAAACGATTATACTTTGTGCCGTCGTTCTCTTTTAGTCTATAATTCAAAAGGGCAGGAGCTGCATCTTACTTGCTTCGTACACACGCTACGGAGGCTCAACTCATCGTGCTTTCTGAGCTCAAAAAATCCGAAACGTAGCCTGGGTACGGTTTACCCCTTTACGGGAACGGTAGGAAGGTAGGTACTTCATTTTTGAACGGAATTGAAAAATTGGGAAAGCAGTGGTGTGGTAGGTTCTTGAGGATAGTGGAGTGTAAATTCTACTCACGATACGACGCTACAGAACGTACGAGTAACGCATGTATGTATATCCTATGGGAAGCTGTATTGAGTGTGCGAGTGAAATCCCACGAGGTAATACTCAAGGTAGTTAAGTTTTGATTTTCTTGAGATTGGAGCTAAGCCAAATAAAATGAGAGGGAAGCTGAGAATATTGCTCCTGACTTGACTTCACCAAAGCTTTTAATCTTGATGTAAGACTGGAACTTGACTTGTTACCTTACCATTTGCACAGTCAACACTCGTGTACCCTGTATTTCTGCTTCTGCACAGAAGGAAATGCAGAATGCAAAAAAGCTATTTCAAAGCCAAAATAAAAACGAAAACATTAAAGTTCCTCATCCTTAAAACTACGTTCATTCTAAATAAACCTTGCATGCAGGAATAAAAAGTAATTTTCCCTTTTCCGCTCGACTTTTGGGATCCTTAGGTCCATGCTATAAGATACACCTACATACATATTTCCCATGTCATTTTAATGGGAATATTTATGATTTGACTGCATGTGTTTGTTGTATCCCAACACCCACAATCCTGTCCTGAACAGACTCAAGCAGAATTCCTATATCACTTTGTATGCTCAACTTTTGTATGTATGAATTTTCATATTGCACACCTGGCCCAACCTTTTTAGCATTAGCAGCAGAGTAGCAGGTACAGTACACATTTATCTGCTGCCAGCCTAATTATTGTTCTGACCTACATGCAGCTACATAGCTACGTGGCGATGAGATCCAAAATTAGTCATGGGGCGTTTCTTTTAATTCCAATTGAAATTCTAATTTGAAAGGGTGAAAGACTTATTTGTGAAGAGAGATAATTATATTACGTAGCATTTGCTCTGGCGCCAAATATAAGATAATGATTGTCTATTGTAAGGATTTTCCCAAGGAAATAAATATGTATGTAAACAATGAGAGGGAGTTGTTGGGTACATATGCTCAAGTAATGCACAGAAATGTTTTTTATTGTGTGACTTTCAGTTCCCGTGGAAGCGACGGCTTTCCTGGCAGCCGTTTCAGCATTTGCTGTTTTCCTCCTAGTCATTTTTGTTTACGTGAACAAAAAATGGCGATTCCTCAATGTCGGAACTGGGACGCAACCAAAACAACCTCCATTATCAACCAAATCACAGAGTCAATACAGAACTCAAATCGGTAAGATAACTCACACGTTCCATTCAGTTTATGTCCAACATCCTATCTGTTTTGTAGCTATGTGTACAACAAGCGGATTTTCTTTATCAATCACCATCATCACCGATTCTACTGTGTATCTATACAATAGAATCACAAAGAAAAGTACTAGCAACAAAAAAAGAAAAGAAACCATGTTTTTATTTCAATGGAACTGGTTTCCATTTAGTTAGGAATTCAGTAGGGGACAAGGAACGAAAATGAAAGCAATCGAGGAACTGATATGGCTAGGGAATTTATAAAAATATCTTTAAAATGTATTTTTACTCCAGTTGGAAATTCGAAATGAATTGAAAAGAGCACTATTATAACTCAAGATATTAGTATCGTTTTACTCTTATCGTTAGCCTTATCTATATTACACATAGTAGAGAGTGAAAGTTCTATTAAAAAAATTCCAAGTAAGAGCAGCATAGGGAAAAAAAAGTGGGGTATAACTGTCAGCTGTCAACGACCCATTTTTTCAAGTAATTAATATTGTCGGAACCGTAAGTGCAAAGTGAACCCACGTCCACGTCCTGTTACAAACATCTTTGCAAAAGACTTTTTATGGCATGCTTGTTACACTAATCGTAAGTAATCTCGTCATACGTGTAGATCAGAAGTAATTCCGCCATGCCATATCACACCCGCGCCTTTAATAATCCAGATTCCAGACTGTATACTGACATTACGCGTATCGAGATTTACAGCGTTATAATGTAACTATAGAGCCTATAGTATGTACGCAGTTGTATATGAGCTCTTTTGACTTTATGTTTGATTTTTCCGTGAGCTTTTATCCAGTTGACAGTTGGCTGGCAGTTCAGTGATATTTAGTAGGTACCTGCGAGGTTCACATATAAAGTTTCCCTCAAGAAATGTATAGGTACTATTGAGCTATCATGATACTGCTAGTCTTATATATATTGAGGGAGAACTAATAGAGATAAAATAGGGTTGGGGGGGTATGGACGTTGTAATAATACTGAGTATAATGGGATCACTTATACAGTCTACAGAGAAACACTATTGGATGGATTTGTTGAAAGAGACTGAAGGCTAGGTTCGGATTCGGATTGCCAAAGCCAAGTCTAGGAGCCAGTCAGCCACTTTCACTTTGCTTTGCTTTTCTTTGACTGGGTTTCTCTTCGGTGATGGAATTTGGAATTTTAGAATGTCAGTCTGTCAGACCGTCCAAGGCTAGAGACGTGCATGCCTACTATTCTATTTACATAGGTATGTCGTTGACTGTGGCAGTGGCAGATTGGAAGACATGAAAGAAAATGTCTGAGTTTTTTTCTTCACACACAGAATAGACAATAAAAAACGGAAATTACCATGCAGGGAATGACTCAACCACACATTGTACTTTTCAAGCTCGTTTTCTTCTCAACTAAACTTTCGATCGAATCACAAAGAATGTGGTATAGATATAGTAAAATAGGCGGGTAGACTCTACTACTGATTGTACTGTGCCGTGTAAAAATGCCATATATATTACAGATACATAGAGGCTACGAGGGACTGCTATATCTACGGAAAAACAGGCTCTTTTTGATGCTCTTCTTGCATGCGATTTATTAGTCTCTCAACAGCCCGTTTTATGATGCCACCGCACGACTTTCCACAATAATTCTTTGTCGATTGGAGTATTTCAGTATTGAGGTCTGCTAAGCTGTGCTCTCTAGTAGTTGTTGGCTTTATTATGTTTTTTTTCTTCTATTCAACAGTCTGTCTTTTCGTTTCCATCTTTCCTTCTTGATCTTCATCTTCATTGTCATTGTCGTTGGTTGCGGTCTCACTCATTTCGTTTAGATGACGTTGGTCGTAGTGCAACCCTATTAGTCTTGACCTTGGCAATAATGCTGCTTTCCTTCTTTAAATTATCACCGTACACAACTATAAAAGGGATAATCCTATCGTTTTAAGACTCGTAAGAAGAAGTAGTCCATTGTCATGTCGTGTTGTGTTGTGATTTTTTAAATGTAGTACGTAAGCAAGTCGCCAAGTCCATTAATGGAAACGACAATGACTGGAGGCAAGGGTAAAATTATGACAATTTACACAACCTTTCGGATTGCTACCTCCTAACTAGTTATTACTGTACAACAAAAGCGTCGTGGTTCAATGGCGAAATAACAAACAAACGAAATGCTGCCGTTGTTGAAAGGCTAGGCGATAATGGTTGGACTTCACGACGTGACCACGTACAAAAACATTAACATTGTAATATTACATGTCTCAAAATAGTAATAGCATTGTGAGTATTAGGCATTCGGCAATTGTATTGCACTGAGCTGATTGTATTGTGTGAACTCTCGAGGTCGGGCTCTGAAAGCGAAAGCTTGGGAAAACTTTGTGAAAGTGCTTATTTTCAATGTTTTTCTCACCGCCCACTGCGGCGGAAAAAATGAGTGATCGATTCTTTCCCCGTTTTTTTTCTTCGTGTCCTTATCCTTATCTTACTGTTTAATCGGACTCGAACAATAATCGGAAAATCGGACGTTCTACTCCCACACTACGTGTCACCGTCAGGTTACGTATATTTCCTACTTCGGTCGGAAACAGGGCCACAATTTGGAATTCGGAATCACAGTTTCCGGAACATTGTATAAGTATAACGAACAGTAATAACTGTGACTGCCCAACTTGTCGACATTCTCCGTAGGTATGTAGGCATTTCCGAACTGTAAAATGTGTGGTAATAAAAAAAATGCTTGTGGGCAGAGCCCGTATAATAATGTAAGAAAAGACTCCCAAGATGTTTTGTTTTTTGTTTGAATTGTGGCTGACCTCAGTTCCTTTATTAATGGTAAATATTTATAAATTTTTGGATGGACTTTGTAGGTGAGTATGAAATCCTTAATGCACCAGAGACAAGTTCAGACAGCGAAGAAGATGTTTTACGACGCCTTAGACTTCAGCAGCAGCTGAGTCATCAACAACATTCACAACACTCGTTCCATCATCATCATGGTGGTCTCACCGGCTCATTGGATGGCGGCAGAGCGTCCACAGCCGTACTCATGAGACAGTCTTCATTTGACCATGACATGGAGGAACCACTTCATAGTCACCACCCGTACAGTCAACATCAACATCACCCGCTTCACCGTCAAGAGTCGACAGCCTCCCCTCTGTCCCTCCATCACAATCAACATCCCCAGCAGCAACAGCACCAACACCACCATCCCCATCAGCAGCACTATAGTTCAAACGTCACGTCAAGTTCTAGTCATGGTCATAAAAGTATTGACCTCGTCTCCAGTTCAAGCTACTCCACGCCCAGCCAGCAGCATCCATCTCATATAGCGAATCCTCAGTCGTCAGTTAGCAGTACCATTGTGCCCTCTAATTTGTCAAATTTATCGTCGGTCGTGAGTGCTCTCACGTCATCTCCGTACTCGACAAGATCTGAAACGGATGCTGGACACTCCAGTTTTCATAGCCATAATAGTGGTGCCATGTCCTCTCAGTCCACTAGTTTAATGAATTCCCCCGTCCCGGGTCCTTCAAGCAGTCAGATGGCGCATAGTAGTCAGAGTAGTCAAGGGATTCGGCCACTTCGGGTGAGCAGTATTCGTGACGTTGATGATATGTGTAGTAGGCGGAGACCTCATCCGAAAGGTACGTCCTTCCATCTTTGTCTTTTTTGTATTGTTGATTTTGTCAATTCCAATGCTAGTGCACTATTAGGCTATAGTTACCTACCGATTATACAATTTTCATTAATATGTAAATGTACAAAGTATGTAGGAAGTAGGTAGTAGGATTTTATATAATCATTCCGGTTGTTCACCTGCTCATTGCCATAATTTCTTAATTCATATTATTATGTATACTTTAGTATTTTAGTCTGTCATTTGAATAATGCTAGTCAAGCACTCTTGATAATTATTGGCAGAGACAGTGTGATATAACTATGGCGCCACTACTGGTGGCATATAGAAAAGCTTTCGTATGTTCACAGTCACACTATTGTATGTAGTAGGTTTTATCTGCAATAAAAATGATCTGCAAGCTTCTATTATAATATATAGTGTACATACTGATACTAACGATTTGTAAGTAAGTAGTACTATTGAAGTTGCGTATAGAATTTACTCATATATAGTAGCCAATAGTAGGTAGATAGATACTCTGGTACAGAGAAATAGATGCTACTCATCGTGTAATTAGTCTGACAGAAATTGGAAGGAAGTAGGGTTGCCATAAAAAAATAAAAGTATTAGTTTGAAATGGAAAAAATTAGCAAGGTATGACATGTTAGCTCAGTGGATGCGCAGACATCAGAATTGTTGGGTGGGTCGGATTAGAGTTGGAATTTGACGCAGTAGTATGTATTAGTTTCTCAGTTAGTTATTTGGGTTACTGTAGTATTTTTGTCATTACTGACAACTGATGATGAGTCTTTATGATTATGAGTGCATGGCTATCACACTATAATTCTTGGTTCGACTGCTGTAAATTTTACTGCCAATCGCGTATATTTGCAAATTTTCTCTTGAACTATGTAGACTAGCCAAATTATTTTATAGGGTTTTATTTTTTTTTTGGCTATGGTGTTTTTGACTTGAATTCTTGAATTTGAAATTGTCTGTACTGCATGATTATGCATCAAGAATAAGTAACGGTAACGTAGTTAGGAACTTACCTAGGTACGTAAATATTTCTTTGCAAGCTCGGTTTATCGCTATAATCGGTTTACAGAGACAGTTGAAGTCTATTATTACACTTAAATAAAGCATAACAACTGAGAAATCGTCCGCATTATTGGAAGGAATTTTTGACTGCATAATTTTGAAGGAATTCTACTTCGCTACGAGAAATAATTTGAATGGGTATACTCTGTGATTACCTGGTCCACGTGTATATTTTAACCATTTCCGCATTGCCGTTTCACTTGATGAAACATTAATTAATTGATTAATTAATCATAGGCAAACTACCATTACATTACGTTTTGCTTTGTTAAGTGTATATTTGGAACTACAGGGCGATGATCTTAGTCACTAAGATGTAAGACTATTTTGTCTGATCTGACTGCTTCTACTGGTCGGCTTACTCGTTGTTTACGCTGTCATACGCTCCACTTCAAGGCTTCGTATCATCCCTGTCATTTATAAATAGAATTATAACCTTGCTTGTGATGATAGGGAAAGTTGGTACTCAAATATGTAATACAAATAATTGTCTCATAGTAACTGGTTAAAGCCCGTTAATAGTACAAAAAGCACATTCTAATAATATTGTTTTTCAAAGATATTCTATGGTTATGAATAATGAATAATGAGTGTAGGAGTATTAACTTTGTGGTCTTTGCCCAATTATTTATACCTAATAGTAAATGGTTAGGTAATTGCGGCACTTATTGTTGTTTACGCGAAGAAAGCTACATACATCTGTTAATATACACATTGCTGACCGATGCATAATTGCATATTTACACGAGGAACTTTGTCCATAGTGGGACCCCTGCTTTGATCTTTTTTCAGTTTAAATGGCTGTTTTTTTGTACCTTCTATTACCTAGTTCATTTTGCGTGGGACGACGTTCTGCCAGAATTCAGAATGTTTGCGTCCCATCTGTTTCACGGTATCAGATTGTAACGTCAGCAAAATAATATGGTCATAAATATTGTAAGCTGAGGATTAGTTTTGCATTTTATTTTGTTTAACTTATCTTGAATGTTATCATAGTGTTGTGTAAGTATCGTGAGCTTCATGTATGCATAATATAAATTCAATTGAATACATCAGCATCGCTTTTGGGTTATCGCTACTCGGGTTAGATGGGGAAGATACAAAAAAACTGATACTTAATGTAATACCGTTCCGTTGCCTACCTGTATTGTATCCAGAGCTCATACGATTTGCATAAAGAATGTCTTGCCGTTTCTGAGACAGAGGTAGAGGGTTTGCTTGAGATAAAGGGACTATACCCGGGCGTGCGAAGAATGTCGACATTGACAGAAGATACTGGATAGACCTATAGATTTGGAAATATGAAACGAATGGTTGAGAAAGATAGGCAGAGAAGAAAAGAAGTCGAGAAAGGACGAATTGTGGAGATCGATATGAGTCGTATTGTTATCCAGGTGCGATGCAATTCCTTCACTTTTTACTTCACAGTTTCTCTTGAGTTTCCCCATCGCATCGCATCGCATCGCTTTCCAGTTGTCTACAATATTAACAGCGTAGTTCCTTCACTGGGAATCTCTTGCATGGCCTCCTGCTACGCTTGATACTCTCCCAGAACTACTTTGTACATAGGATGAAAGTAACAGTAAATTGTTTGCTATTCTTACCGAGAGTACCTTGCAGAAATACTTAATGCAGTGAAAGAGTGAAAATCTTGGGATAGTGGAAGGTAGGGAGGGAGAAGCAGTCAGACACACAAGCCTAGGGGTTTCGTCCACGCTGCTTCTAAACCTTCACAAAAGGCACAGAGGCAGGCAGGCAGACTTCATTGCTTTGAACTCTTTGTCGGAATCGAAATCGGTGTTGGCTCGTAGAAAGCCTTTACTTTCTTTATTATTATTTTCATGAACAGAGAGAGAGCGAGAGAAAGCAGGAGAGTATCATGTGAAAGGAAGGGCCTACGAACAGTAGTCATGGATGCTGCTGTACTGAATACTGAAGGTATGTAGCTAGCTCTGAGGTAGGCAGTTCAGTATACATATAGTCTTATAGTCTAAAATTCAAGTCTAGTCTGCAAAGGAACGAAGATGCAGAAAGTACCTACATAAAATTTTCCCATACCTCAGAAAAACACCTGGAAATGGCACTGGTACTGGAAACAGTGTATATAGGCAAGCAGTATAGCTAGTTGAGGAAGTAATGAACGCTCTTTCAAATATATATCCGTAAATTATTGCGAAAATGAAGAAAAAGCAAGACGTAGTTTTTATTATTAGCTCCTTACCCAACCAAAGCAACATAGAAAAACGATTCTGAAGTTCCTATTTTGCTGTTACCAGAGTAAGCTATCGTTTACACAATTATGTGCATATTGCATATGAGCTATGCTGGCATTTATTAAGTAGGCATATGATAGTTTAGCCGTTACATTATTACATTTTACCCCATTCTCATTTTCCGTTGGAGGATACAAAAATGCAAAATTGTATTTTTACAGCTTTCACTTTTTCCACCGACAGCAAGTTAGCTATCTCTTGACTAGAACTCTAGAACTTTCTGAGTCGTCTGCTCTCTTTTCTTGCAGTCGTCGTTCCGTCGCGTCATTGTGCTCACTGTACTGTAATAGTATCTCATGGAGTTCATGTTTGCATGGGGTGCACAGGAATAATATATAAAACTTTAGACCAACTTTTCCAACAATTTGTTTCTTTAGCGTCTTCTTCAGGGAATAGATTGTGTGAAAAATAACCTGTGAACACGTAGTATAATTTTATTAGAAGCTATGGACCCTCTTTACTTGTTGGTTTTGTTCTCAGGGGAATCTCTAACGCATTGAGGCAAATATATATACATCGATGTGGTAAAAACAGTAAAGTTGTGTATGCTCATTTTTGGTACAGTCGCCCGATTTAGAATATAGTAAGCGGATATACTATTAAATGTTACGCAGGGGTTGAACTTTTGCAACAATATTAATATTTGGTATGATTCTCGTAATTTTTATAGCATTATATAATGCAAACAGTTGGTGACTGCAAACTATGAATAATAGTAAAGAAATTAAATACAGCGAAGAGGGGCGTGCCATTTCAGTCTGGTACATAATATGTTGTGACTGTAAGGTATTTAATTATAGTGAAATTGTAAGGTTGCTACCATACCGTCACACGTGATGCACGTGAAAAGATATTAATTGAAATCTCGTGAGTAGGTATACCTAGCACCTACCTTAGGTACATATGTACATATATATATATGTAGGTAAATGAAATGATACACAACCAGAGTATTAACTAATAAAACTTAAAATGACCACTAGGTGAGAATTAATTATTCAATTCAAGTTATTTCTGGCGGCTATATTTTGTCCAAACCTTCGTTTTGGTTTGACAAAAGAATTTCTCGAAAGCAGTGAAGGCATGGGAAAGGATTGCGGCTCTCTCATGCCTTTTGTTGTAGCTACTTTCTTGTATCCTTCGCTAGTATGTGCTGTCTACTGTAGTTACGTAAACTGTTATGTGATTTTAAAAATATTGATCAATTTACGGTACTAAATATGAGGCAACAGCAATCGCTAACTTCGTTTTTGTAAAAGCATGTTGATGCAAACGTTTCATAATATGCTAAAAATTGCTTTTAAAAATAAAAGCATACATCAAAGAGTAGAGAGCTAGCGGAAATCGAATTTCAAGTTCAAGTTAGTACTGTCGTAATTGCACACCAAAAAAGCGAAAGCCAAATGCACGTGAAACGTGAGGGCATATGTACGTGCATAGGTACCTACTTATACATTAAGCTGCCGTAAAATTAAACTCACGATCAGAATCGATTTTAATGTAGGTAATACATAATATAATTTTGAATTTAAATTTGATTTTTATTTTACATGCCTGTTTACTTTACTGGTAAAAGCGGTATTAAAAATTAAATCCTAGGAAAATTATAGAAAATGAGGGAGACACGTCTTCCATTTGGAACGGTAATCACAACTAATATTAAGCGGAACTGTTGACTGCTTATTTCACTACACTGAGCGAACACGCTTTCATTTGGTCACATTTTTTATCGCCTGGACTATTTTGGTTCTGATGTGCTGAAACTTTGATTAAGCCTAAAATCAAAAGGAAGGAAATGTGATTATAAAACGGTAACATAATGTCTAGTGTGTAAAGAGGAAATTGCATTACACCATTATGTATTATGTACTATATATCTGGAAAAAAAGCTGATTTATGTATAATCTGAAATAATACTTGAGCCTCGTTGTGTAACACTGCAATATACAGGCATTATTAGTATTAGTAGGTGCCTACATTCGGTAGGGTGGCGTTGGCATGTTGTAAACATACCCATGTGAATATGTACTAACTAGTAGGTGCCATACAACTTACATATACTAGGATTTGAGGATTTTATTTTATGCACGGATGGAATGGCATGTATGGCATTTGACGTCATGCAGCCCCAACTAATGTATGACTTCCAAATCGGGGCTGTCAATCCAATTTAATTAAGATTCCCATTGCTTTTTCTTTTGCTTTCAAACACACTCTGAACTATGAACATGCATAGCTAGCTGTGTGTATGGCTAAATACAGTCTTAATGCCTTAATCAGCACGGCACAGGAAGAAACTTATGCGTTGTTGGCAGGTAATATTTGTTGGGGTGACACTACACTGGTAGTTCCGTTAGTTGAGGTTTTCTGGTCTTTTTTCTATACTTTCTCCGTACTAGCTGCCTATAGAGTCCTTTCTCGGACTATACTTATTTTATGATTGGTATAGTATGCATAATATGTATACCTCAAGACCTTGAATAGCGAATCGAATGCTGAAATTTTACATGCCATGTTCCATGTCAGTATTTATAATTGTATAACCGGTAACGGTTGAATCCCTGCGGACTGCCAAAAACCAATACTAAGATTTTAGTTTGAGAGAGTGCAGGAGGTAGTAGGTACATAGGCAAATGAAATTTCACAATTTTGAGAATTCCTACCTCCCACGGATCTACAGAAATGGAGAGGAAATCACAAGGGACAAAATTAAATTGCGAGAGGAAATTTTCATTTTTTGTTGAACCATATTGTTAGGAACTATTCCTGTAGGTATATTGTGTAATAAAATATGGAAATTTAGAATGCAGATTCTGGAAAGGGAGTTAGCGAGAAGGAGTGGAAATTGAGTTATCTATCCTGCCATGCTCCTATTCCTAGGGGCTCTAAGATCTAACTAACGTGCCAATTTAGATGTGTCCGTCAATTTGTCAGTTATTTTAATGATTGCATCCTTTCGATTTTGATACCTAATCAAATTTTTTAAACATGAGCCGAGGATGTGACGCGAAACCCAAAACTATGACGTACTATCCGATTTCGAATTAGGTACCAGTAAGCATACCAAAGTTGCAACAGATCTTGGGAATTGTATTACAGAGAGTGTTCTTAAAAGGCAGGAAGGTAGTGTGCATTGTACTTTGATTGGACGTGATGATGTATGGCTTGATCTTGATTCTAGTTATGATAAATTATACGCACAATAGTGTAAAAATAGATTTTACAAGTATTTAGTGCAATTTAGTACATTGTAGTTAGTTTGAATTGTAGCTACCTCACGAGTATTTTTACTCACTATGTACCTACTAAGTATTTGGGGTGCCTCTACGAGTAGATTGGTTGATACTAAATTTTTGAGTTTGATTTTTACAAAAAAATAGTAGAATGTAGATGTTTGACTTGATTTGAAAATGTTAGACGTATAATTTTGCTCTTGTCTTGATTTGTTGACTTTAATTTTGGCTGTGTGTAGGTTTGATACGGTCGAATACGGGACCAGGACGAAGTAGCAGTGGGGGGAATGATGGGAATGATTTAATATCCTTGGCTGAGAAAGGAAAAGTAAATGGGGGAAGTAGTGCATCTTCCACCAGTTCTAATGCAAGTGCCGACGATGACCTTCATCATCATCATAATCACCATGCTCACCACAGTAGTCACCATAGTCACAGTAATCATCACCAGAGCACTTTATCCCATCCTCATCCCATCACAGTCAGACATTCAACTTTGAGTCGGGATCGAGATCGTGACCCAATTCAAAGGATACAACAACCTGGAACATCCGGATCCACGGGTAGTACGTCCAATTCCAACTATCGTCGCATCATGACTATGCCACCAAGGACCAAATCCGTTGACTCCGAGTCACCGCCACCCTCGGAACCGGGACTCTCCACATATGGTGACTCCATTGCCGATCAGGATGTACGTCCACTTCTCAAACTCTATCACATTCAAACAACAAAAACACAAAAAACAAACAAAGTCACTTCACACCTACTCTCACATCATTACATACTTTCACACACACTTTCTCTCTCTCTTTCTCTCATTTATCTCACTTTTATAATGTTCCATCTAGTACACCCTTTCTTTTGCTCTCTTCGAACTCTCTACACTATGCTTAGTAGAAGCGGATTCAATGCGGATAAAGTACCCATTCAGACTGATCGTACTGATTTCCTATGAAATGTTAATCTGTATGCAGAATCAGGGCCGACCGACCGACCGACCGACACATCAAAATCAATAGTCTATTGATTCTCAGCTACCTAGCTCATATCACTTTCTTCTTTCTACCTATGTGCTATATAACTCCTCCGTAGTATACTGCATATGAATACCAATTCACTTATATCCTGATAATGTTAGCTCTCCAGCTAGACTATAGTGTTAGGGTAGCACTGTAGCACATATAAAAAGGACATACATACTTATCTGCATCGTCGGATGTATAATGTAAATAGGGTTATAAATTATGAGAGACTCTAATGCTGAGTGTTGACTTTGACGAGCTCATCTGTATCATTCGCCGTGTAAGTAGCTTGAAGTTTAGGAGTAGTCGAGACGGAGAGAATTATGGTATAAAATATTAAAAGGAGAAATGTTCAAAGGATAGAAAAATTTCGTTATATATACAATAAGGTTTATTATCATTGCATTTCTGTAGTAATCAGGAATGTATTTAAGCCTAGTCCGAAGCAAGCCAGAGTGGAAGCAATCAAATGCTTCCCTCGACTCAGGAAATGACAAACAACATGGTTTAATAAACTTTTAGTTGGCTTGGCTTGGTACGGAAGTAGCTCGGAGAAAGCTTTTCACAGTCAGATGTATCAGTGGGTACTAAGTAAGTGGGTGAGTGAGTGGAAGGGGAGATAAACTTATTTGGAGAGTGCAGTGGGAGGTATGCACGTCCTACAGAAATGCATTGGGGAAGACTAAGACGTAGAGACGAGAGAGAAGACATGCAATTGGGGAAAAGCAGAGAAAGAGGACATAAGATAGACAGATTTAATTTCTCCAGATATTTTCATTTTCTCTTATTTATTTTATTTCCCCACACCAAAAGGAAAGGCTTGCTGAGCCGGATTTTGTACATTAAGTACATACGTCAGAAATAAATCATATTAAGCCAAAGTCGCAAGAATTCTATTCCACTCATCACCCCTAGGTACCTTAGGTATGCATCGCCTAGTATGTACGTGTACGTGTTAGTAGCCGTTGCTTATGTGTCTATGTATGTAGGTTATGGTTCAGGTTATCGACATCTCCCATCCCAAACTCTATCACTAACAACATAAAAAAAATCCTGGCTTCCTGCCATTTCAAGTCCAAAAAGAACAGAAAACAACGTTTTCCCTT
>JAQFZC010003200.1:0-19607 GCA_034695205.1 Dicyrtoma fusca
ACTGTGAATGTTATTTATAATTAATTTCCCCTGGAATTAAGCTTCTTGCATGGGCTCAACGGTCACACTCACAAATTGTGTTACTCCCCCATTCAAAATCTACACCAAGAAGATCAAAAATTATAAAGTTTTAAGATCACTTTCCAGGGAAAAAATGTTTGATTGTTTCCTCTAATGTGTATGTTCCACGCTTACGGGATGTAATCAGAATTGGGGATCAATCTTGGAATTAAAATCTACATGGTGCATAGTAACTAGAGGACGGACCTTACCAAGCCAAAATGGATATTGCAAACGTTATCATTATTATCCTGGGCATTATCATTCTCCTTTCGGTAAGCTAATTAATCCTCTTAATTACTAGTTGAAGCTAATACATGTATGTGCCAAGAGGTTGATTACGTTTCTTCAGCATAATTGGCCCGTACATACATAGCAGTACAAAACATATTATTGTCTGCCTACCCGAAATTAATTTCTTACAAAACAAATATCTCAAACGGCTATCTTGATGTTGCTACCATAATTAATGGACTAGCTCTGCTCATACTGTTTGTGCCCATTATGTAATAATTTGGGGCCATTACAATTTTAGTTGCTGAGTGCTTGCTGCCGCGGATTGCAGAAAGCATACAAAGCTCAGCTGTCCAACGAAGAAATTGCCAGGCGTCGGCAAGCCTTTTACATACGTAAGCACAAACTCGTCCACTTATTGACTCGCCATTGTTACATTTTCAAAAGTGAACAGCCATTAAGTTTAATACGTACTTAATAATTGATTGTAACTTCCAAAAATTAATGTGTTTTTTGTTGAAGATAATTTTCTGGTTTAACAAAATTTATGAAAACTCTTTACTGAATTTTAATTTGTGCCTTCAGTCTTTACTGATAGAGTATCTTGTTTTAAGAGAAATGAGTTTTTGATTTTGTAATTTTCTACCTTAGCTCAAACGGCCCGAAGCATCCAAACCGTGAGTGATGACCGAGCAGTGAGAGTGGCGACGCTGGCCCGAGATAATGATAGTTTTTCTTATGAAATTTATGAAATCCGTGTTCCAAGACGAAACATAACTAGTCAAATGAATGTTCATCTTGCCGCAAATGAAACTGGCCGACGGCCTGTGGCTCATGGACACGGTCATGGACGAAGAGCCCGTCGGTCCGAAGTGCCACCTGAGCTCCTCACACCGCCGCCCCCCTTCAGCACAGCTCTTCAAGTCTCATTACCCATTCCCAAGACTTTCCATCAGTCCGCTGAGCTTGAAGAGCCTCCTCCATCCTACGATGACTATTTGAAGCAGTCTTTCAAAAACAGTGAAATACTGGATGACACTAAACTTAGATACTAGACTTCATTTTCTTATTTTCTTTGGAAAACACTATTTCCCAACCGTCATTTGAAGGTCTCACTACAATTACTGACAGCACCGCTATATGACCTTAAATATAATTTACTATAGACTGTAGAATACTATAGATACATATACCTACTAGTAGTCAAAGGCCCATCCCACACCTGCTGGGTTGACCAATTCGAATTTAATTTTCTGATCAAGCTTAAACAACGTACGTGAGGCTGAGAGCACTTTTGTATGTCTTACTTTTCCAAACCTTTTTTTTTATTTGCACCCATTTGTACAATACAAATTACACTTTGTAAGCATTATTTTTTATCCTCGACTCTCCCCATTATTTTTTATTTTAGCTGAAAAATGCTTTTATTTTAAGTGTAATAGTAGGATGAACAAGCGTATTTGTTAAAAATAAGGTGACGCCTGGGACTCGTAAATCCCAATTATTCCTAGTGCAACTAAACTGTAGCTTTCTTCAGCTTCCTATCTCTACAGCACATCAGTATGATGAAGACAATTATTGTGAAATTTGAAAAAAAAGATAAAACAAATTGTCATTTTAAGAACAACAAAAGGACGATGGACTTGTCACCGTCTCAGAGTCAAGTGTCAACTGTCGAGCTGAAAATCAAATGAAGCAAAGCTCTGGTCAACTAAATTTGGACTCTTCACCGCCTAACCGGCAACCGAGTGAAAAAAGCTTAAAAAATCAGTCTAAAATCTAAACTTGTGATTTCCAACAACTCTTTTTCTTTCTGGATTTCTATCTCAGAATTATTTGTGTATTCCATTGTGCAATCTTTTTCGCAAATTGGATAGGGATGGACAGAACAAGGAGCTTTTCATTTATAGCTACAGTTTAAGTGTTGGCAGTAAGTAAGCCACTAGTTCGGAAACGGGATGCGTGTGTTTGTCAATTTTATATATAAATAATATTAGTTTCTACATATTATTATGTATACGTATACATATATCCGTTGTAAAGTTAATCTTACTGTATTTTTGTTAAGGTATGTATATATGTATTCACAATTTTTTAGTCTCAACGGCACTCTGTAATCCACAAATAATGATAATGGAAGATTCATTAAAAAATGTTTAGTCAGCTGACAAACCGTGGGTCTGACGTATCCTTTAATCCTTTACGGATCAGTCAAAGCTGAATGGGAAAATTAATTGACTTCTCAATCTCGAAAGGACCTATTAAACAAAGACTATATTGACCTATATTTCAAGGTCGTAGGTGTGACTGTGCCAGGTGTCAGGTGTCCTTACTGCCATTATTGCACTGAAAATGCGCCTAGCCAAGCAGATAGCCAAGATAGGTGTCACCTTTCAAAAACGGGCATAACTTGGCCACTTTTGACGGAAATATTTTTTCCATTCTTACAATGAACTTTTGTAATTAGGCAATAATTAAACGTCAAAGGAGTTCATACTTATAATTGACAGGTCTACACTCTACACAAATTCCAGTAATTTGTATCACGTCCGTTTCTATACGTTTCTATGTATTCTGCGCCGCCTTTTTAAACCTCTAAATAAAAATTAAATCTCCGTTGTAATCATCACTCCAATATGGTTAACTATGACTTAATTGTATGCAAATCTACAAATGATAGTGGGAATCTAGCACTGGGCAGAGCCGAGGGCGATAAGACCTTGAGCATCTTTTTATCACACGATCCCTATCGAATAATAGGTGAAGTCTTGTAAAACCTAAACGTATACTTATAGAATGTGAGGCCTTATCTGTCCGTACCGGTATTGAGCAGTATGAAACAGGCTTATTCCTAATGATAGTTCAAATTAATATTAATACGTTATCAGTCATAATTACACTTGAATCCCTTTTACAAGTGACGGTGACGAGCACTTGGATGTGTTGTTCAGGTAAGTATTTGTTCAGTGAGTTAAAAAAAAAAGAAAAAAGTTAAATGTACTCCATTTCATTAGCATCCACAAGATAATTAATTTAAATACAAATGAAAATAAAACTAGGTATGTGCTGGTGTGGGGTGTAAGAGTGTGTGTGTGTGTGTGTGTTAAAAAATAAATAATTGGGATAACAATTTTTTTTACATGCTTGATCAACGACGTAAGCACTACTGGAGGCTGAGGCTGGTGAGTGGGAAATATTTCTATCTCATCTCACTAGGGGCTTTTGTTTTGTCACTCTTATTATACCTGTCCATGCTCAACACGTCAGATCAGATCAAATCAAAGTCCTAGTTGGCTTACTACGAACCACGGTGTCGTATAGTGGTAATAGTGTAGTGAGTAGTAAACAGTAGGGACCATGAACGTCTAAGGTCATTACCGTGAAGGATAAGGCAAAGGAAATTTCAATTAATCAAATCTTTTCTTTTAACAATACACTCGTAATTTTGTAATTTTTGCTTCTTCAAACTGAGCTCATATTTAACAAATCTATCAATTCATACTCAACGCTGCACCGCCTAGAAGATAATTAGCAGGTACTTAATAAATGTGACAATAATTAAAAGTTTCTAGCGTGAACACAATCTGCTCAAGACGGAGAGTGAGACTGTATAGCTGTAATACAATCTCGGTTGTGTAATCTTTAACTGACCACGTACACACATACACGTCCGTCCTACGCTCACTAGTCAGCTACATGCGTTGTTCCGAGTTCCGAGGGCTAAAATTGTTTCAGTGATATTTTTGTTCTTTGATTCATTCATGTAGCAATCGCCATTTTTAAGCGGGATCGTTCGTTATTTATTACTGTTTGGAGTGACCGCTGCTTTAATAACTTGACATGGGTGATCCAATCTTCCTGGTTTTCGTGGTGATCCTCATTATTCTATTTTTGATACTTCTATTACGAAGAGTAAGTATTACTACTGTACTTTCCATGTTAAAAATTAATATGCACTTTGCTATTTTTGAAGAAATGTAATTATTTTAAAATTTATACTTGGACTTGAATGCATTTTGTTCAATCGAATCGAATTTTCATGTGAATTTGAATGTAATCTCTCCAGCTCTACTATACAAGCCGCTCTCCAATGGATTTACAATTTGGTGCCTGGGCAGATCGAGAGAATGACCATCAAAGTCGAATCCCAACTATTTCTGTAGCAGTTCATACAGTTCATGCTCGTAGCCAAGCTCCTTCCCGTCCTGATAACGTCCCCCCTGCGGCTCCTCCGTCTTTTGAAAGTGTGGTGTCACAATCGAAAGCAGATTTATCGATGAGGAGTAACACACACGAGAACTCCGTGGAAGATGATGTCCCGCCTCCCTCCTATGAAGAGTACCTCAAATATCAAAAGGAAAGATGTAGAGATGGGGATGCTGAACGGTTTTAAGTAATAATATTGCTTATCCTCAAATAGGACAAAAATTTAAGTTGTATAATTTTTATATGTTGATTATGTTGTGCATTTTGTCTGTCAGTAAAATATGATTGAAATCTTTCCAGCTGAGTTGTCAAGTTTGTTTTCTACAGATTAGTAAATGTGTTTGAAGCTCTAGAATTTATAAACGTCACATGACGTTCCAATAATGTAAAACGTTATCCAATAATCCAATACGTTGTACTGCTTGCCTATTTTAGCATTTAGGGACTTATTCTTTGCCTTCCTGGATAAAAGTTTATATTTTTGAACACTTTTGCCCCACAAATTGCCTTATACTACGATGGAGTGGAATACGTAAGAAAATACTGCAGTAATTTTAATTGCTTGCTTGGCTATGTTAACATTATTAACTTGAGACTCAGACCAAGTCCACTGAACAAGAGTAGTACTAGTATGTTATATGTAATTTAGTGTGGCTTTGCCGTTGACAGTTTTCCAAGTTTTCCAAAATAATTTGCCTAATTTACTTGTAGAGCGTTCCATCACACGCTGTGACCATCATCGGGAATCAGGACTAACATCATTCTATGGACTAATTCTTAAGCCGTTACTGTTTTATAAGTTGAAATCGTTACAGACTAGTTACACTCTTTCACTAATCACTAATCACAGCCAAAAATAATTTCAAATTTTAATTACCCATATTGTCGGAGCTTCGAATTTTAGTTTAAGGATGCACCACGAAACTGTTTCGTTTAGGGCTGACAGAACCGGACCAGAACCGAAACCGTGGCTCGGATTACCCGGGGGTCGACAGGAACCGAGAAATTTCGATTCTTCAAAACTAAGGGCTAGTAAAAATCTAGCAATATATTTCTTAATACCTATAAAAAAAAATCGGTTCTTTCATCCCAATTTTTAGTTTTTTAAAGTAATTATGGCAGTTTATTAAATGCAAGGTAAATTTTCTCTTACTGTAATTAAAAAACTAATTACAATTTACTATTAAATGGATAAATTCAATCAATTAAATAATATAAAAACTCCATATGCAACCCTTCCAGTTAAATAGTAGCGCCACCTGTACAATCTATTGGCTACGCAAATTCCTAATGTTTAAACCAACTTTTATTGTGCTGTGCATAATAAAACGCTGATGCATTAGAAATTAGAATGTATTGTAGGAAATGGTTAGGAAAGAAAGTAGTAGGCAGACATGTTATGTGTTCTCTACTATGATTATATCACCGGTTTAGTATTTATTTCCAGTGCCTTCTTTTATACTCATCAGCGCCCTGTATTAAATCCCAGAAGAATTTGGGACCCAAGCTCAAAGAGCAGTCACCGTAACCAGCAAACAAAACTTGGCTTTGAAATTTTGCGTATGTTTGCATTCGGCAGCCTTTCGAATTTTAAGTCATAATTCTAAATCCTTAACTTACCCTGCACTCAAAAATAGGGGATTACACAGCCTTCCTAAAGCCTACACTAACAAGCAAGTCAAGAGGTTCTAAAAATCTGAATCCTGTATTGCCTTCATGAATTTATGAAAGCTTATACAATCACAAAGCAAGGGAAAGCTCAACTTTTCAAATGTTGATTTCCCATATTACAAGCCCCAACGTTACAAAAACAAAAACAAACTCACTAAAAGAATACTTTTAGCTTTAATCCGCCTAGATTACGCTAACGGTATTCCCGGATATTATACAAATAGTAACATAGTACATAAGAAAAGGAAGATACTGTACATAATGGGTTGCTATTATTACAGTTGACGCAGTCTATCTGCAAGTCATAAAGTGGCCTTTGCACAAAGTGAAAGTGTACTTTAAAAAAAACAAAAAGTACCTACTTTAGAATGCTCCATTATATGTACATAGAAGCTTCCGCTATCCTTTCTTGCGTATATCCTCAAAAATACTCGGATTTTATTGGTAACATCAACATGTAATAATAACTAAATGCATGACTTCCGTTTATGCAACAACAAAAAAAGTTAGGCGGGGAAAGCAAACACTAAAACATGATGACTGACGTAATAAGGAAAGGGAAAACTTTCCCTATATTCTGTCTCGGAATCCCTTCCGTATATGCATAGTTACCATGTCATGTCTTCCTCGTCCTCTCGTCATATTTGGATATTTTTAGGAATGAAGAACCGGAAATATCCTGTCAACGTCAGCTCTGTCTCTCTCTCTCTCTATTATTTAAATATAGAATGACTAGTCTCTGACTGTACTGTATTCACTACAGTTTTTAAATATTATCAAAACATAAATAAATATTTTATTCATCATTTATTTGATACTTTTGTCACCCATTGGAATGGTGAATGGGCAGATCCCTCTCTCTATTGAACTTTCTAGGACCAG
This sequence comes from Dicyrtoma fusca, assembly GCA_034695205.1. Lineage (NCBI taxonomy): Eukaryota > Metazoa > Arthropoda > Collembola > Symphypleona > Dicyrtomidae > Dicyrtoma > Dicyrtoma fusca. The sequence goes on from JAQFZC010003200.1 coordinate 7,054, forward strand.
AATTTTGAAATGGCTGTCTGAGAAGGATTAAATCCTTCCTGGTAATGCAAAATGGAATGGCGGGATGAAGATGGGCAAGTTACCTATGTTTCCAAGCAGCAGCAGCTGTTGTAGGTGATCAAGGGAGGTGTGCCAATGTGTTATTATTCCAAAACCAAATGCACTTTCGTTCTAAAATAAATGATGTAACACATTGACAGGAACTATGTTAGGAAGTTACCTTTAATTATGCACTGACAGGATGATGTGCTTCACAGGCAATCACGAGTATCCGCCTTCATTTCATTCACTATCACTATCTGTTTATGTACCGTATAATGTGTACTAAAATTGAATGACTTTGTAACCCAATTAACATGATAATACATGTGTTCACAAACTACTAGTACTTACTACTAGTACATACTATTATAGTTTTGAATGAATTCCATTAAAATTTCTTTGTGCTTGTGTACATACTGTCAACTGTGGCTGTGGACTGCGCTTGTCAACTATACTATTATGTATAATTATAAGGAATGAAAGTCAACTTACATAATTACATAAATCCAATGATTTGCTTGCGTCATCAGTGTATTAGCAGTCTCGGACGCATAGAATGCCTCGTCGGCAATAATTCCCTCAAAAACATTCCACATTTTACGCATACCACAACCACAGACATGCACACCGCATCACCAGATCGAAGCAGCAATAAAAATATTATTTCTGACAGGAAAGAAGTGTGTAGTTGATGATTATACACATATCTGAGTGACTGAAGCTACAGCGTTTGTACAAACAGAAACAGTGCACACTTTTATTCAGAACGAACATATGGTCACGGTTTAGCTCAAAATGGAACAGAAGGTATTTAAGTACTATTTCGTAGACCTAAATGATTAAATATTATGGGATTCTTGCGATAAATCGTGTACATGTATACCTACATACTTGTATAAAATAAATATCTACCTTCAAACAAGCATGTACTGACTGCCCGTGGTAATTAATGGCAGTACAAAATGTCTGCTCTTGCACCTCAAGTCAGTCGAAGGCCTCACATGTGAAAATATATTTTGCTTCAGGTTGCTAATTGTAAACTAATTTTCAGGTCCGTTTAGAAATACGAGGCGTAGTTATTTATTTGCTATAGCTATAGCTATAGCATACAGAGGATATAAACAGATTAGGTATCCATCTTTAATTCATTCACAGCTTCTGTTGTTATTAAGCTTACGGCATTTAAGATTGATTCCATATAGTTCTTTCATCCGCATCTGTTCTTGACTGCTAGCCGTTTACAAACAGTGCAGCTCACTATTATTCTGTAACGAATTATTCCTTGGACACAGAACAGATACACTTCTAACATACGGAATCACGTTGATAGTTAAGACGGGAAAATTAACTACGAAATACATTTTTATAACAGTGTGGCTGTGAACTGTGGAGAAGGTTTGAAGTACATATATTTAGCTACCGTTCGCGTTCGTTATTATTACTGAAATATCTTTTTGTTTTGGTTTAGACTAGAATTTTTTACGGAAAGGAAGAGCCGTATGAAATCGTAATAATATCTAAATCAAAACCTACTGAGTTATGGGCACCACACGGAATCCCTTTGATTTCATCATCTCACTCCAGCTACTTTTGCTGGTCTGCATTCTGATTGTTTTTCTGGTACGAATAATCTTAGTAATAATAATGTAACATCGATCAATTACTTACGTAGGTACACTAATACATGCAGAGATTCTGTACCTATTATTTTGCAATGGCTATTAAAATGTTCGTGAACTGAACTGACTAGTGAGTCAAATAAAAAATAAGACGGTTTAAACAAATTGTATACATTTATGACAGATCATATATCGAAGACGAAGGAACCTTGCAAGGGAAAGGCGTAAGCTTATTGCGGCCTCACTTGGAACTGTTGGTAAGTACCTATCTACATGTTTTCTTTATGGATTGGGATACATCATTAAATTCCATGTAGTTAGTTTACGAACCAGTCTTAAGTCATAGTAATAGTACAGTTCAGCGAACTATGAATGATGAAGTAATATGAAGATCCTTATGCACACACATTTATTTATGTCGCAGTTATTCGGAATGAAAAACAAGCGCAGGAAGGTCCAAGATTCCAACCAATAAATTATTACGACAAGCTATCCATAACGACTCCAGTTAAGTCCTTTCATATGTAATCATGTACAAAATGCATACCCGGATGTCCCTACCCTACAGAGTGCATTGTGATTACATGGAAGAAGCGGCAGAAAAAGTCGAAAATTACAAGTTATAATTTATTTCATTAGTTTTGTTTTGTTTGCAAAAAGTAATATTACATGATTAACATGATCCTCCCCATGTTGCTTTAAAATAAAGCTAATATCAACATAAACACATATTACGAAAATCTAAATTTTAAGTGACTAGTACTCGGACGTATGTAAGTGGCTATTAGTATTTTATCTCGTGTAAAATTGATTTACTCAAAATTAAAAGGCAATTAAAAAATTATTTGATGTAGGCCGCCTTTATTTTTTGTTTTTACTGTCACTTTATAATTTCTGACGGAATGTATTTTTAGAACTTGTCGAAATTGCAAGTCGGTCGTACAAGGAAAATATTGGGAAAAAAAACAGGGTGTAAAATTACAAAGTTAGTAAATAACTGGGGGGCGCACACACAAATACGAATAACTAAGTCAGTAAAGAAATTCTGCGTTGTATGTATAAATAGACGATATATGTGTTGAACGTGTCTGAAATAGATAAAATTATTCTGATTCTATTTACTACAGCAAATAAATACACCATTACTTTTTTTTATGTATTCTACTGTAAATGTCATTTTCCCCTGCAAGGCTGCTAATGCATATTTTTACGTCCCATACGATGCGATGACATGCATAGCCGTAGACGAGATTCATTTACTTTTATCTATTACCTTTTTTTTATCTATGTTATTTTAGGTAGACATGAGACGATTATCCCATCACGGCTATGAGCTGATAGTACCTAGGTACGTTTAATGTTGAGGTTCAGCATCTACTATCTACCATCATTTCCATAACATAAGTCTTTAATTCTGTTCACACTTTTATCATTAATATCTTCTTGTATATCACTTTTGTCCCTTTGTGTGATGGTGTGCAGAGATGTTCCTTTTTATTCGCCATTTCAGCTGTTGCAGCAGTTATATTTTTCTGGAAAGTTTTCAAATATTTAGGGGCAATGAAGGTAAAATGTTAATTTGTAAATCTCTTGACTGCCATGGTTTGTCCGTACAATAATTACAAAACTTTATTGTAGACGGCAAAGTTAGTTGCATTATTGTTCCAGTGAAATTCTTAACCTTGACCCTCCAGGCTACCTGGCCTTAACTGTTCAATCAAAAATCTTTACAAGCCAGGTTCCTATGCATGGGGTGAAAGACCCACCAGAATATTACGTAAATACATTTTAAGCATGAATGAACTACGTAGTTCTAGAAAATGCAGCCTGTTTTTAGTGACTGGAACTCAAGTTCATTTCCTGGACCTTGCAATGGTTGCTATACTTGCATAGGTAATACGACGAAATTTGCGAATGATTTCTGGAGGGAATGGCCATACGGATGCACTTTTGTGGTTAGAACGTAATACACGTGCTAAAATTGAACTCCACAAATGAAGTAACTCGCAGACCCCTCATGGAAATTCTCTAAATACTCCAACTGCTTCCTTAAATTACGAAACAGTACAATACTACAGTCACATACGTAGACGGATCTGCCATTGATAATAATATTTGCATTATTTTCTTTTTTCCCCGTCAAGTACATATGCATGCCCATGCATGTAGCTTTCATCATGTCAGGGGTAAAATGAGTAAAGTTGCGAAAACGAAATTATAATTGGTAGCACAATCGACTGTGTTGAATATATTAAATGCTTGTATACCTATAGAGTATTATCATATTGTTGTCCGTCTGTCTGTCTACAGATACTTCATTTTTATTTATATAGGTAACTTATCGCATGATAAACTGTGTGCCCTTGCAACACACGCCATACACACACAAAAGAAGCCCAAACTACTATAAACTACACTGGCACCTTATGGCGACGTACATAAAGGGATTTTGTCAACAAATTATTGTAATGCTGATGTCCAAATTGTGTTTTATCAAAATAAAAAAATATTTGCAGCTCATTTAGATAAAAGGATTTGAACACACATTACATCTGCTATAGATTGTTTCAGAAGCCGACTCAGCTGTACATACAGACACTCATTGACAATTTGATTGAAATGCCGTAAAAACTTTGAGGTGTTCCAACTAAAGATAAAATAAGGGGAAAGCGTAATTTGATTTAAAATATCTGTATAGAGACTCTCTCCTTGAAGCTTCCCCCAAAAATTATGCTACCTCAATTCATTAGAGTAAAAACAAATCGTCCCTACAGTGTCAGTTGTTGACGGGAGACTCTACACAAAGGTCTCCGTCACCAATAATCCTTGATCTTCCTCAGTGAGATTAAAAGAGTATGGAGTTCAAAGTGTTATATATTTTTGTACAAAAAAGTAATTAAAAAAAAGACAAATTATTATTTAAAATGATTTTTGGTATATTCGAGCTGTACGTCATTATTGTGGTGGGAAGTCTCTTCGCAGCTACTTTGGGCGGCGTTGTTACTATTAAAGTAAGTTGTTAAGTAATAGGAGGCAAACGATTAACTCAGTGGCAATAAATTATTATCTTGATCATTAATCATTGATCATTAAAAAGTTATTTATTTCTGATAACAGATAATCCGAAACCGCCGAGAAGCAAAGAAGAGAAGGTTAAGAAAACCCCGAAATAGTTTACAAAAATATCCAAGTTTTGTAGCAAACAAAATTACGGGACAAATCACAATTCTACCAGGTAACTAATGTGCATTAGTTTTTAATCTTACATTCCTATTTTATGTAATTATTATATGTAACTCGTGATTACAAATTCAGCTTAAACTACTAACAAATCTTAAATCCTAACAATTAACGGTGAATTGTTTTTAGCTGAAAATTACTGTGGGAAGGAATTCCATCCCATGATGTCCCAACAGTCCCAACAATATCTAATAGCAATTGGCCCTCCCATCGACTTTTACACAAGCAGTCTCAGCTTTTTCGACAGAATGTACCCCGGACGTGCAGTACGTGACGATGGAACTTGTAAAAATTGTAAAGATTTAGACAACAATGATCGTAACAACAATGTGATATTTTTTTGAAGCGAATAAGAAACTTTAAGTGTAAAAACAAAAAAAAATTACTGGGTGAATATATTCAATTTTGTGAATTTTTGCCGTTATCTGTAATTAAGATGAAACTTAAGGCAGACGCCAGCCATATTTTAAATCCTAGAACAAATTTTAAAAATCGCTGCTATGTATATGAGAGAGAATGGACAGATGGTGGTAATAAACAAACATAGCACCATTTGAATACTGTATACAATACATTTTTTATACATTTATAATATATCCAAAAAAAATGATTGGTTTTTTCGCTGTGAGCGTCAACGTCAACTCACCGAGAAATAAAATTGCAAACCAACTAATCTAATTATGGAATAATTATATAGTTAATAAACCTTAACATTTAATGCAAAACAATCACAAATTATAGTGGCTATAGATTGCAAAATTCGGAAACTTTGATTTGTTTAAAATTTGCTTTAAAAAACAAAACAAAAAATGGAATAATTTTTAGCGATCATTTCATCGATTTCATAGCCGCCATTAGCTCTTCAATTGATACATTATCGTCAACGACAGTTTCTTCCTCTCCATGTTCAACTTCTGGAACGGTGTAAGCTAGTTCGAGACCTTCTGCAACTGATCTATTTTCTTTAACGTCGACGCTCTCACTCACAAGTTCGATGCCCCAACCATCATCTTCGTGGACAACGGCTTCATCTTCAACAACATTAACAACTTGAGGAGACGCTAATACTTTCTCTTTGTATATCTCCTGATTCTTGCGACACTTGCTATCATCACATGATGGATTTGGTTTTAAACTCATAGTTGGAAAGAAATCTTGCATGGCGTTGTAACCCAGATATTTTGTGACAGTTCCAAAATTTAGCAAGAATCTAAATGCAAAATAAATATATACTAATACTGATAGGGACCCGTTAGGAAATGGATAGCAGGCGTTACTCAAACTATAGTAGACTATTCATTATAGACTATTCAAACTGCACATAGCCTACAATTTGACAGGCATAATATAAAATAATATTCACATTACATATTTAATAAGTGCATGGAAAAAACTTTAGACTGCAGATGCAACAAGCTTACTTCAAAGTATTCTGGACAAGGAAACCTGCGACAATTCCCATTGTAGTTGGTAAACTTGCGGCGCAAACTCCATCTCTTTTCAATGTCTTTTCATCAATGCCAGTTGCAACGATTAAAGGTGGGGCACACTAAACATGACACAGGCATTATCAATTATTAGTTACACGGTTCATTAGCAGCTCAGTGCTAATCCACACAAAAACCACGACTTATGATAACGATAGAAAAGAATAATGACGTACCGCAAAGCATGCACTTTCACCAGGTAGAATGAACTGAATATGTCCACTAACTGCGTTCTCCGACACTCCGCTTTCGAACCAATTCATCTGGAGTTCATTGCATGCCGTGTTAATAGCCATCCTAGCCTCAAAATTATCTACACAAGATAGCACCAAATCCACCCTGTCATTCCTAAGTGAACCGAGTTGTAACCTTTGGATGAATTTTTCAAAGTTATCCACTGTCGTGATATTCATGTTATGGACTTCGAATTGTACATCCGGATTAATGAATTTGAGTGTGTCACTTGCTGCTTTTACTTTTGACAGGCCGGACTGATGGGGTTGGAAAAATAGCCGGTTCATATTAGCCAGCTCAACGGTGTCGTAGTCAAACAGAATCAACTAGAAAAAATTGGAATTGAACTTTAGTCATAACCAAATTAAATGATTCAACTGATTCAACCCCCCTATTTTTTTACATATAGGTATTCACATACTAAAAGTAAACAAAGTACGTAAGTTAAATGCCAAATTTTAATATGGATACCTTGCCGATTCCACACCGGGTGAGCATTTCAGCCGTAACAGAACCTACACCTCCAACGCCAACAACAGCAACAGTAAACGACCTTATCGCTTCATAATTGGTAACGATGCCCATCCTTTGCAGTGCCATCAAACGACTAAAAACAAAATGTAATAGTAAATTCATATTAGCAATTTAGCAATAAGTAATAATAAATCAAAATTCAAAAAATTCAAACACGATACTATTAGCAATATTAACGTCAAAAGAAGGTATAAAGCTTGACCGATTCAAAAAACTTTGCTCATTGAAAATTTTTACAAACCTCGCGTGTGTAATTAAATAAAATTATGCAATAAATAATGTGTACACAAAAATCTTGACAAGGTTTGCTGAGAATAATTTGAAAAAACAGAAAACTTTTTTTTGTTCTAATTGCATCGTATGTTGTATGTGATCTTTGCGATCACAACGACCAATGAATCACTGCATTAAAAATTCTGCTAATAATTGCCCTTCATCACATCTAATTATCATATTAGTCCTATTCTACTGACTCTGAATTCACGGATTTGTTATAAAACACATGTGACCCATGAGACCCACTAACTGTTGGAACAAAAGCACTTTCAACTTTGAACTTTTCGGCTAAAGGGTTCCCTTTCACTGCACTGCCTTTTTTTCTGCCACAAATGACAAATATAAAAAGATGCACACAAATTAGCTTGAAATATTTTATTTTATATTGCGTATAATCTCAATTAGCTTCAAAATTACCTATATGGATTAGAATCAACAACTTCAGATGACATGGCTTCAATTTTAGATCTTGGCTGCAGTTGTTTTAAGGCCGCTAATTCGGTCTCAAGTTCCGCAACACGAGATTTTAATTCTTCAACAGTTGCCATTTTTGTAGAGGGTGGTTGTTCAACGTTTAAACTTTAAATCGAATTTTGAAAATAGGTTAATTTAAGGAAATAAAAATCTTCCATATGCTTTCGAACCAGTGATTGCCGAGTTGACGTATAAGTACTGTTACTTATGTTACATGCAGCTGATTATCAGTCACCACTGCATTGCAATGTAATTTGGCTTTGGCTTTGCTTGCTCTACTTTTCTTCATTGAGATTGCAGTCTCACTTTCGGGTAAAAGTTCTTGGACGTTTCACACACAGACACAGTACAGTGTTCACCTGTAGCACAGCAGCTTTAAAAACTTCCGCCATGGACCAAGCAAGTCCTATCGTTTGGTTTTTATAATTTCTTTTATTTTTCGAAATAAATTAAATAAATAAAATTATTTTTGTAATTTGGGTATAATATTTCAGAATTCTAACATCTACTGAGGGGATAGGACATTACATTGAACAGACATATAATGAAAACACCTTCAATTAAGCAGTGAAGTTAACTATATGTATATTATCTGTATAAAATTGAACTGGCATTTAGTTGTTTTTGAATTAAGATTTGTGACAGCAAAGACCACAGCACAGGTCGTACCACACAAAGTATAGCTTTTTTTCGTACGTTATATAACGTACATTTTGCATCAACAGTATATACTGTAGATGCAAAATGTCTTTTCTCAAAAATTTCCTTAAAAGCAAAGTGGCCGATCTCTATTTTTGCGATTCAACGCTATATCAAGCAACTGTAAGCATCAACACTGTAAAACAGCATAAAAAAACGTGTTGTTTTGTACATTTTCAAATGTAAGAGCATGATTTGAACCTTTCCAGCGTGAAAACGAGTTTTGGACCAATTCTCAAATATCTCCAGTTTGCACCGTTTTAAAAATTGGCGAAATCGTGTTTTGTACCTTTACTAATGTATAATGCCATTAGGGATTAGGGCATTAGGGCCTATTTTAACATGTTAACTGGGTGCCAGAATGGCACGCAGCCCTAGTATTTTCGTATTTTGGCACGCAGCCTTTAAAGTACTCAGTAATTTGAAATGGGTCTTGCCAACTCGCAGAAGAATTTTCGAAATATTCAATATTGTATTTTATTAAATTCTTACAAGAAAAGGATTCTTAGAATGAGCTTAAAAATCCAGTATTTAAATTACGAAGGAATAGCAGCCACCTCTGCAATCACCGGCTTCACCAAAGTGTCTTTCATCACCCTAACATGATGTTCTTCTACAGTGCCAGCCTCTAGAATCTGAACCAATCATAAGTGGATTCCACCACCACCTACTATTAAAACCATTCGCTTTGTGTACGAAACCAATTCGTTTAGTAGTTTTACTTCCATTGATTTTGCAGGGTATACGAAATACGTTCATAAAATGTTTAGCTTTACGTTAGGTAAGGGTAACTCTTAAGGGAAACGATTGACGCATTTTCAAGTAAAGTCGTTTGTCTTGGTCTGGGCATCGTTTGTGTTATGTAGTTGGCGTTTTGGTTCAGACAGAGAAGGCGATGAGGTATTTAAGCGTCCTCCAACAAACATTCTCACTGTCCAGTGTAATCTCCGTCTCTGTTTCCGTTTGTCTTTGTTTTCGAATCTGGTCAAGGATCGAAATTTTGTTTCTGTTTTGATTGTTCGCCTGTTTTTAAATTGAATTGCCGATAACAAGCACCTTTTTATTTCCATCCGCACCTCGTTTTTTTAATTAGCTTACAGTGCAACAAAATGGCCGACCGCTACATTAACGTAAATGAAGCGCTGCGAAGATTGAATCGAGAATCCCTGACTGACGAATTTCGTCGTAAGTTTAAATCGTTATTATTTGTAACATTATTTGAACAACATTTACACCCTGAATGGTATATTGTATTAAATTGTATTCATATTAATTGAAAGTTTGTTTTGAGCGTTCACGTTGTAAATACTCATTTTGACACTAACAGCTTAAATGATTTGTTTATTTTCTAGGTCAGAAGATTTCCGACGAGGTAATGGATGTAGTGGTACGTCATCCTGAAAATTTGATGTTACTTGCTCCAGTCGTGGTCGAAGAAGAAGTCCGTGAAAGGATCCTCTCTACGTACACGTTTATCAAGGGGGAGGTAGGTCACGCATAAAATAATTTTTTTAACTAGTTAAATGATAATTTGTATTTATCCTCACATTTCTGTGGGTGCTGTCGTTAAATCTGGTGTGAATGTCGGTTTGAATTGGTTAATTTGAAGCTAATTGAACCATGACTGAAGTCACTGAAGGACATTCATTATTTTGTATGAACGACACAAGTTAATTCTATGCATACTAAATACACCTGTAAAAATTGAAATTGGATTTAATTTTCATAAATATGCTGTATTCTAGGATAATCTGGCCCGTGGAATTCGGAGATCTCGGACCGACCCAGGTTTGCTTGCCAGTACTCCAGCTAGAAGTTCAAAGGAGTCTCGCAAGCAGGTGGCAAGTTCTAATGCAAACCGAGTCACGAGAACGAAGGGAGCTTGATTATGTTAGCCCAAGATTCCGAAGATTAGCGAGAATACTAGAAATTATTTGTAGACCTAAGTTCTGTTTTTGAAGGGGAATTATTTGAGGATGAGTAATTAATTGAGACAGGGCAATAATTAGAGTTTCAATATCTATTTAACAGTGTGTTACGGAGTATGAATTGTGTGAATATAAAGTTTGAATATTGATGCTTTTTTTATCGTATTATGATTTATATTGTGATGTTATTTATTAGGGATGAGAAATTTTTGTAAATCTAATTTTCGACGGAGAATTATTCTAGAATGAATAGTTATTTGAGATGAGGTATTAATTAAAGTTTAAATATTTTAAGGATGAACTGTGTGAATGAAGTTTGAATATTGATGTTTTTGTGATCGTATTTTGATTTATATCAATTGCGATTTTATTTATTTGGGATGCAAAAGTTTTGTAGAATCAAATTTTTGACAGATATTTGAGGATGAATAGTTATTCGAGATAAGGTATTAATTAAAGTTTAAATATTTTATACAAGTTATTGTGGAGTACGAACTGTGTGAATGAAGTTTTATTATTAATTCTTGTATTTATTGTGGTGGTGTTATGATCTTTGTTTCTCGATTATAGGGATTTTTGAGTATATCAATGCGCAAAGTTACTAATTATTAATTTTGTTTTTGAATGAATCGCTACAGGAAGGTTTCAAATGTAGTTTATTTGGTATTGTATTAATATTATAATTTTTTAATGAACTTTTTGTCAAATGTATTACACACCTAATTTAATTTATTGAGTATATAACGGAAACGAAATAAAATGGATTAAAAGAACTTAATGCGAGTACGTCTACGTAATTTTTTTATCCCCTTAAAGTCCCTCTCCTTATTCGTTCTCATTCTTGCATGAAAATATAAAATATATATACCTACACAAATCCACTAAACTAGTAAGGAAATGGTAGATTTTCAGAGTATTTCTGGCAATTCGTGTCTAATGATTAGTGGCATGATTTCTTCCAAGTTCTAGTTCAAACGATTATTTTCCAAAGTACGACGAAGCAAAATGCCCCGTACAGAATTGACTTAGCAGAATAAGTTTTGAATGTTGAAAAGCTCCCTACTTTGAAATAATTCTGTACAGACCTACAATAATTAATAATTATGTAACATTTAACACCTAGGTATTCGGAACTCGAAAACCACGCAATGGCCATTTTGCAAACGTCTTTATTTTATAAATAAATTACCTAGCATTTAAAAAAAGGTACAACAAGAAATTAGAATTTTCAAAAACAAGTTAAACAAGTATCCAACAAGTTCAAAACTCTCGTATCAAAACATATTTTATTACTTTCAATAAGGTGTAAAGCTGGATTTGTTACTGTTTGTTTCGAAAAGGTTAAAGCACTTTTTTGAGCTCTCCTTTTTAGGAAATACATGCCAAACTACGCTGAGCATGTTTTATAAAAAATGTGTAAAATTGCGTTTTACACCTTTGAAAAATATGTAAATCGTGCAAATGCTTAATTTTAAATTATAATTGGTATGCATAGCACAAGTGCATCACTTTGAATTAAAGATTTGTGAGAAATTATTAAAATTGAAAGTTGGATATTAGGAGTAACCGTCCTAAATGTGATCGGTCCCTAAATGTGAACACCGGCTGTCGTTTTTGAACCGGTGCGCGGTGCGGTGGTGACAAAAATTTAAGTTTGGGTGATGAAATGAAAGCCTATCCACTCTTCTTTTCACCACATAATTTGGAAGTTCCTGCTTAAAAAATTGGAAGCGTAAAAATTCGATAAAGTCAAAATTCTTTCCTTTTTTCAAATTCAAAATGCCTGAATTCAATTTTCAATATTTGGGTTTTGATCAAGCCTTTTTTTTTCGCTGAAGATATTTACGTGTAGACAGGTTCTTTAGATACTATTTCAATACAAAGTAAGCAGGCGTGCTTGGGTGAGCGGTTAGGACTGCAGACTGGAATGGAAATTTCCAGCTACAGACCTTACTTCAATCCTCGGTCATTGCCTGCTAATCGTGTATGGCTCTGTGTTGTACGGTACACGTCACTGAATG
>JAQFZC010003201.1:0-19600 GCA_034695205.1 Dicyrtoma fusca
GTTCTGCATGTTTTTGAAAAGTGTAAATCCATGTTCTGCATGTTTTTGAAAAGTGTAAATCCATGTTCTGCATGTTTTTGAAAAGTGTAAATCCATGTTCTGCATGTTTATGAAAAGTTTTACTCCTGGTTCTGCATGTTTTTGAAAAGTGTAAATCCAGATTCTGCATGCTTTTGAAAAGTGTAAATCCAGGTTCTGGATGTTTTTTTGAAAGTATAAATCCAGATTCGACTTGTTTTTTTAAAAGTGTAAATCCAGATTCTGCATGTTTTTGATAAGTGTAAATCCAGATTCTGCATGCTTTTGAAAAGTGTAAATCCAGGTTCTGGATGTTTTTTTAAAAGTATAAATCCAGATTCGACGTGTTTTTTTAAAAGTGTAAATCCAGATTCGACGTGTTTTTCTAAAAGTATAAATCCAGATTCGACGTGTTTTTTTAAAAGTGTAAATCCAGATTCTGCATGTTTTTGGTAAGTGTAAATCCAGGTTCCGTATGCTTTTGAAAAGTGTAAATCCAGTTTTCTATGGCTTAAAAAATTGCATCGCATAGCTTATAAAATTGCAAATCCGGCTTGCACGTATTGGAAAAACGAGGAGTGCAATGTTGCTTAAAAGGGCAAATCAAAACCTACCGTTTGCGTGCTTTAAAATTTGAAAAAATTAGCTTTTACACAGTGTGTGATTTTATTAATAAGTTAAGAACACTGGTCAATTGTATGCCTGGTTTTATAATTTAATGATACGCATCATTTTAAATCGCAACATACTTTCCTGCGGAACATTTCGGTTTTAAGCTAGTATACTGGATATACGCTATTTTGCTTGCATGTTTTTGTCAAACCGTATAACCAACTTGCTAACCAGCAGAAGGATGCAGGACACCTTGACAAATAAGATTCGAATTACAAAATGAAAATTACTACGCGGCGTCCAACTAAAAGTTCAGATGCCCCCATTTAGTTCATACTGCACATCTTTTAAGCTTGGTAATAATGCTATGGATAAAATATGAAAAAAATAGATACAAGTTTAATATTTAATTTTGAGTAATTTTTTCAAAATTTTGTACAATTATATGCCCTTTAGTAATTGTTTTTAACCTGCATCATCATTGCATTGGCTTAATGTGCTAATAACACCCCAACACGGAAGGAAGCTACAAAACTATTGAAGCTGTAATTTGTTTTTTCGTATTTGGCCAGATACTATTCTTATGCTTTTTAAAATTTAAAAACAGTAAGCCTTCTTTCTTAAACAAATAGATATTACTCTGGGATATACCTTTATAAGTAAGGTTTAATTCAATTAAGTATTTTTTGCGAGCGGCGTTAAGTTCCACACTTTTCCGCGTTCTTTGAATTCTTAGAATAAATCGTAATTAATTTAAAGGGTTGAAAAAACGTTTTTTTTTCATTATCTTACAAATCAGAAGTAATTGAAAGATTTATAAAGGTTTGTTAAAGACGTGTATGTCAATGACAAATATGGGTTGCACTGCCTGTAGAAAGACGAATTAATGACTACTTTACGTATAAAACTGCTAAAAAAGACAAACGTTTTGGTTTTGACCAGAATCCCTAAAAAAGACAGCCTCATGCGCAGTGTTATTAATATTATTTTAGTAATGAATTAAAGCAGTTGCCTTGGCCAGATTTAGATCTAATCTAGCGGTTACCGGAATTACCCGTATTAATTAGTAATCTGGGCTTCGACAGCTGTTTACAAAATTCGTCAAAAAATGTGTTATTTTCAAAATTAAACAGTAACTAATTTTGTAAAGGTAGTATTTAAAATGCCCTTATCGGATGTTTAAACTTGATTTTGCAAGACTTATGCTAAACAAAGTTTTACTGAAAGCTGAAATAGGTCAACCTACTCGCAACTGGCTAACCATGGAAAGAATGCTTTACAAAAGTTTTTAATTCAATAAATTACTTTTTTCAAAACAGTCAAAACTAGTTAAAAAACAAATTCAAAACGTTAAAACCTAGAAAATAACACTTTTTTAAAAGAATCAAAACCAGTAAATTACACTTTTTCAAAAATGTCAAACCTAGTAAATAAAACTTGTTCAAAACGGTCAAACCTAATAAATAACACTTTTTTAAAGCGGTCAAAACTAGTAAATAACACTTTTTCAAAACGATCAAAACTAGTAAATGACACGTTTTCAAAACGTCAAAACTAGGAAGTAAAACTTTTAAAAAGTCAGAAAACTAGAAGTTACCATTTTCAAATAATCAAAACTAGACCCTTTTTAAAAACATTCAAAACTAAATCATATTGCCGTTCCGAAAACGTCAAAGAAGCTACAAGTCTATGAAAAATGTTTGGTAATTCTCTCAATTCCTTCTGATTTTTAAAATAATGAAAGTAAAATACATTTTTACACTTGAATTAATGATTATGGCATGGAATTATTCGCCCGCCAGGATGGATTCAGTAGACCACCAAAAACATTAAATTTTGAAAAGGTTGAGTTTTCCACCAGCGTTTTTAAAGTTTCCCTCCAAAATGAAATGGGTATACCACCAAATGGGTAGGTTTGCCACCGTTACAAAATTTGTTACTACGCAGTACGAACGTGAAACGAAAACAAATTCCTTTTACTTACCGCAGTCAACATTACACGATTCTGTTTCTATGACTGTGTATTATTTCTATAGCTTTGAACTTGATTAACTGGAAGGACATTAAAGTAAATTCTGAGAATATTTAATGATTTCTGCGGCTTTTAGACTTCCTGCTGTGTTTGGGTATGACTAGCGTGTTGGACTGACGATGGTGAAGGTCACACATAACCATTGCACTCTAATCATAAAACATTTTGCAAACATATATATTAATTATTTAGTAAATGCAATTTTAATGACATTATTTCTTGTGTGACTGGACCAGGCCGTGCTTAGTCGAAACTGAAAGCTACTATGTACTGTAAACCCGTAGTTTTAAATAATAATTGACTCGCAGGAATGTTTATTTATATTTGCAAGCCACAAAGATGCAATATGCAATACATGTAGCTTGTTTATCAATAAAATCTAATGCCCTATCTCAAATTAAGTGGAAGTGTGTAATTTATTCGGAATTGCATGGCGTTTGAATGCCATTCCTTAGCGTTGCGTTCCACTGATCAGATTTACTGAACCCAAGCCTAGGTTTTATTTCTAAATAGTTCTACATTATTGGTAATGTACACTAAACTGTAACGTTTAAAAAAAACTACAAATTCGAACAATACTAAGTAATCACAAATCATCAGAACCTAAACGTCACTCAATCGTTTTGGTCTGTAAGCCATACGCGATCTACCCTGCAATGTTAAATTAGAATGCACTTTTTCAGTGTTCTCAAAAGTGGAGTTACCGTTTCTATAAGCTATGCTTATGCTAAACCTGGATTTGCACGTTTTAAAACTATGCAAAACTGAGTGAGTACGCAATTTTTCGAACCACGCAAAACTTGGCCTGGCACTTTTTCAAACCATGGAAAACCTGGATTTTCATTTTTTCTAACAATGCGAAACCTGGATTTGCGCTTTTTTGAAATATGCAAAACTTCGATTTGCACTTTTTCAAAACATACGAAACCTCAATCTACACTTTTTCCATAAATACGACACCTCGATTTACACTTTTCTAAACAATGAAAGACGGTGATTTACACTTTTATAGAGCACGCAAAGCCAGAATTTGTACTTTTTCAAACCATGCAAAATCTGGTTTTGGAATTTTTTTCAAACATGCAAAGCTTGCACCTTTTTAAAACATGCAAAACTGTCGTTTCAGAACATGCTTAGGCTTTTAAAAAAAACAAAAAATTTGACTTTTTGTTTTCTTGTTTTTTTGCAAGCGGCGTTGTATAGCTGCACTAGGCAAGTTTGGATGTCTTTCATGAATAGTGTAATAAATTATAAATAATGTAAAAGTGTGAAAAAACGTTTTTTAATTAAAAACTGTTCAATACGTATATTTGTCGCCATTCATCAATTTTGTTGATTCCAAAAGTTGTTTTATGCTAATAGAACCAACGTTTTCTGACTCATATTTTCTCTGTTCATTGCATGGGTTTAAAATAAATACTTATGGAATACTTTACCATAAATTACATAAGGTGCGAGCGTTGGGCAGCCCGTCTACACAATACAGTCATAACAGGAAGTAAAGTTAAGATTGTAGTAGCGACGGAAATCAAAGGCTTCATTTGAAGCGTAGTGCTATGTATTATACAAACAGCCTACAAAATGACAAACAATATATAAAAATAAACATATGTAATATGCAATGGTGTATATGTATGACTCTTTTAACTTATTATAAATAAACATACTTATTTAAGTAAGTTTAAGCCATAAAAAAATCAGTGTTACTTCCTGGTTCATCAAAGGCTTTAAACATTGACTGGGTGCATCAAGATTCAAAACGAAACGTCTAAAAGAAGATTTGTGCTCAGTTCAAATGCTATTTAAGAAAAAGCGGGCTTTTAAGTTAAGAAGTTAACATCTTTAAAAATATATACAAACGTTTTACTAAATACAATTTTTGTACGTTAGTAGGTGCTTAAGTTTCTTAAAAATACTGTCGTTAATAAGAAAGCACAGTCGGCTGCACAGGAGATCTAGAACACTTCCGAATTGACTTAATAGTTCCATTAATGGCCTTAAAGGTTTGTTGCCGAAATCCGTTCCTACGGTTTAATTCAACACACTGTAAAGCAGAATTGTGTCCCTCTCTTGTTCCACATGGAAGATTGCACAGCCGAAGGCAACCGCGTAATCTGATTCGGTTTAACTTGGCGGAACCGGTAGCCTGGACGAGGCTGGGTTCCCCGCAGTCACGTTTGACATTGTAAACTTGGAAATTGCCTACAAGTTGTTTTGAAAAGATAAAAAACCGATTAAGTGTGTTTACAATGTTTACAAATAAAATATTTTAAAATTAAAATAATAATAGTATTAAAAAATATAATTACCCACGCAATCCTCCTTTCTGTACAGCTCAACTTGAAAATTGAAGGGAGCTGAGCGTGGTGGTGTTGCCCTGGAAAAGGCCACCATTGGAATAATTACTGTGAAAATAGTCACACATTATAATGCAAACGGGAACAACATTGTTTAGGGTTGGTCGTTAATAAAAACAAAAATAAGTGGTAGTACTTATGTAAATGTAAAATTAGAACAATGCAGCACATGCAGCTTCTGAGCTCGGTCAAGATTGGTGAGCGACGACCAAATGATACAATGTAAGCAAGCCACGACCGCTTCTTTATATAACGGCATTGAGTCACTCAAATTGATAACTACAGACATTGTAATTAACTTAATACGACGTTTCTAAAACGTATTAAAACCTAAATTGTCGTTTTTAAAACAACGATTTAAGTCATAGTACACAACGTATCACGAAACTAGTTTTACCTTAAGAAGAATATATTTATAAAAAGTCTAAATGAATTATGTATGTGCATGTACACTACAACAACGAATTATGTGTTTCAAAATTCGTAACCTGGTATCTCCACTCTTTTGTTTTAAAATTATCTTGCATAAGCCATTTAAGCGGAAACGTATTAGTAATTTGCCATACACGGCTTCTATGAAATTTGTTTGATAAAGTACAAACGTTTGTTTAAAAAATATATTTTTGCTCGCGGGTAATGTGAGTGGCGGATATAAAATTGCGGTTTTATTGAATAATTTGTATGCTGTAGTTTTCAAGTGACATACTCTGTAAATGACAAATTAAATGATTGATACAAATAGCTTCAATTCCACGTAACGTACGTTATGCCACGGCAATAAAATACGACCAAGTTTCTATCGAAAACGCCAAAAGAACGTTGAAGGTTACCGTTTAGCTGTTAAAACGCAGTTTCGTTGACGCATTTCATGGGATATAAAAAGGCCGACGAATATGGCTGCGTGGCATCCTAACAGCCATCTTTATAAGGCGAGGTCGATCAATCCCTTGTTTCCTTGTTTTTAAAACTGTTATATATAAAGCAATCATAAGTTGTTCCATTTTAAGCATTTTCAGCCCCAACAAATTCATAATGTTTATTAGCAATTTCCTTTTAGTTTTTCAAATATTCCTGGTTGTTGTTCTTTCTGCCACCCAACCTACTGGGCGCCAGCCAAAGCAAGTTGTACTGTACAGTGACATATCTTACAAAGGTAACTTTGACCACAAAAACGCTTATAAAATTGTTAAAAATTGATTGTAAAATTGTGTTTATTTTGTACAACTGTAGGGACCAAAATAATGTATACTCTCAGAAGGAATTGTGTGGACTTGGACGCCGCCAGTGGGCGTCCTACTGCAGCCAGCTCTGCCGAGTACAATGGCACAGGATGCATTCGCTTGTGTGCTGGGAGTTGCGCTGACAAAAACAATGGATCGGCCTGCACGGATTTAAAAGGAAGGTTTAAAAGACGCGCTCATTTGAACAATTTGGCCAACCAAGTTAAGTCTATTCGAAGCTGTTCGGGTGTTGGTAACGCCGGACGAGCTTCAATGTAAAGGACTGGCAAAATTTGTTTATTTTTCTGAAATAAATAAAAACACGTTTTGCCTTTTGAGGATTAAAAATTCTCATTTTGCACGTTTATTTTTACGGCATCTATATAGTCATTATGTAGTTTAAAGATTTTCTCATTCTGTCGGGCACAATAGTTCAACCATGACAGATATCACTGCTTAAGATGCAGAAGGCTTGGTCAAAATATTAGGATGCAGAATGCCGCATATCCATAAAAGCATGCAAAGCCACAAATATTCTTCATTTTTACAACACACATAGGAATACATTGGTATAAGGCCCTGATCTGGTTTTGAAATGAAATTTTTGATTGTTTAGAAAAGGGCAAATCGAAGCTTTGTAGGTTTAACAAAAATTCAAGTTCCATGTTTTCCATGTTTTGAGTAGGTGTATTAGACCTTTTCGTGTTTCAGAAAAAGTGTAAATCCAGGTTCTGCATGTTTTTGAAATGTAAATCCAGGTTTTTCATGTTTTTGAAAAGTGTAGCTCCGTGTGCATCCAGGTTCTGCATGTTTTTGAAATGTGTAAATTCAGGTTCTGCATGTTTTTGAAAAGTGTAAATCCAGGTTTTTCATGTTTTTGAAAAGTGTAGCTTGGTGTACATGGCTTTAAAAACTTGCATCGCATAGCTTATAAAAGTGCAAATCCGGTTTGCACGTATTGAAAAAACGAAGAGTACATGAATTGAAAAACGGCAAATCAAAGCTTTACGTTTTCGTGTTTTAAAATAGACAAAAATTAGCTTTTACAAAGTGCTAAATGTGTGATTTTATCAATATGTTAAGAACACTAGTCAATTGTGTGCGCGATTTTAGAGTTCAATGATGCGCATCGTTTTGAATCTCAACATATTTTCCTGCGGAACATTTCGGTTTTAAGCAAGCCAGAATACACTCTATTTTGCTTCCATGTTTTTGTTAAAGTTATTACCCGCTTGCTGTCAGAAGAAGGAGGCACAAGTCTACCCCAAGAAGACTCCTTACGTAATACAAATTACTATACGGCGTCTAACTAAAATTACTGATGTCACCAATCAGTTCATGCTGTACAGCTCTTAAGTTTGGTAATAAAAATATAGATAAAATATTAATATTTAATTGTCTACAATTTTGGCTAAATTAAATTTTTATATACAATTTTGCAACTTTTTCCATCCTTGTATGGACATAATTACAGTGTCGTTGATTTCAAACGTCACAAAAAAATAGGTCTAATCTAGCGGTTAAATCAACCGCATTAATTAAAAATCTTGGTTTCAACAGCGGCTTACAAAATTCCTCAAAAATTATGTAATTTTCAATCAATCTTCAACAATTTTTTTAATGGTAGTATTTAAAATGTCCTAATCGGATTTTTAAACAGGCTTACTTAACTGTCACGGTATCCGTTAGTTATAGTGCTCTGTAAAAACACCCTTTCACGTCTACGTCAAAGCATAATTTTTTCTATAAAGAAGAAAACATAAGAATTAAAAGAAAACCTGGTTATCACAAATCATGAACCTCGAAGTCGCTACATCATTTTGCTTTGCCGGGTGTACACAACCTTCAATAGGTATTGCAAAGTAATACAAGTGGGATATTGTGTACATACTAGTTTTGCTGTAAGCAGTAGCAGATGATTATAATTTTGAATGGTTTAGCCGGGCGATTGACGATAATCTTTGAAACAAATTAGTTTTAGCACTGCAGTTGTACGAAATAAACATTTTTGAGATTACATTTTTGACAGTTTATGAGCTTTTTTCAAATTGCCCGTAGAAGAAAAACAAATTTATTAACACAGAAAGTACACAAAATAAAATGCAGCTATAAAAACAACAGTTTGCCTGCATTAAATTTTGCTTCCATGTTCTAGTTCTAGCACAAGACAGGACGCTACTGAAATGATTAAACGTGTCACATTAAAAATTTCGGATTCTTTGAACGCTAATTGCCGCAAACGTTTGAAAAGTTTTTTTCCGAATTATATGTTATCAAATTTTGGCTCATTTTCTAAACGCTCTATTACTCCTTTTGTTACTATTTTGTGTAAGCCACATCTGCACTTTTTGCATGGCTAGTGCTAAAATAAGTTTTACTGAAAGGTAAAAAATGTTAAAGAAGCTAAAAGTATATAGGTAATTCATTGCTTTTTCATAATTTAAGCGATCCCAAAATTCATTAAAAAGCACATGCTTTTACTTACCGCATTCAACATTGCAAGCTTTATTATGTTTTTATGTATGCGTATTATTATTTCAGCTTTGAACTTGATGAACTGGAAGGAGATTAAAGGAAATTCTGAGAATACTCAAAGATTTCTGCGGCTTTGCAACTTCCTGCTGTGTTTGGGTTTGACTAGCGTGTTGGACTAATGAATGTGAAGGTCACAAATAAGCAGTGCACTCTAATTATAGAACATTTTGCAAAACTACATTTGTATTAATTATTTAGTAAATACCATTTTAGTTACATTATTTCTTGTGTAACTAGATCACGCCGTGCTCAATCGAAATCGAAACTGATAGCTAATACTGTAAACCCGTAGCTTTAAGTGACATTTGACTCGCAGGATTGCATTTTAAATCTGTACAGCATATAACATTTATAGTTTTGTTGTAGTTAGACGCCTTTCATAATTTGCATTAGGGAGTATTTAACATCAAACCAGGTTAGTTATACAAAATCCTATTTCAACAAATATGCACTCATCCGGACCGCATCATATTCCGAAAAAGTGAAGCCATTTTTCCTAGTTATAATCGCATCATTATGATGAGTTGATGATGAGATCCAAATTTAGCCAATGTTATTTCCTTATCTTATGAAGAAGCTCATCTGGACACCATCTAGTTCGCATCCTTATGACGCATTCTAACGCATCAAAATGATGCGATTACTTTACAAGGCTTAAAAATGGCTTCACTTCTTTTATAATGCGAATATGATGTGGTGATTTTTTGCAGTGTACATATAACTATAGTATCCAAAACCCACATGCAGGTTTTACTTCCAAATAGTTCTACATTATTAGTATACACTAAATTTTAACTTATAAAGAAAAAACTATAAAAATTCGAACAGTACCAAGTTATCACAAATCAGAACCTGAACGTCACTTAATCGTTTTGCTTTATATAGCTAACTCATTATATAAAAGTTTCAGACTCTTTGCAATCTTTCAGTGTATTCAAAGGTGGAGTTACAACTTTCTAAGCTGTGCAAACCCTGGAATTGCACTTTTTCAAACCATGCAAAACTGAGTATACACTTTTTCAAACCACGAAAGACCTGGATTTTCATTTTTTCTAACAATGCAAAAGCTGGATTTGCACTTATTTGAAATATGCAAAACTTCGATTTGCACTTTTTCAAAACATACAGAACCTCAATGTATACTTTTTCAAACATATTCCATATAAAACCACGATTTACACTTTTCTAAACAATGAAAGACCGTGATTTACACTTTTGTAGAGCACAGATAGAATGCGAAACGCACACGACATTTTATTTCCAAATACATAGTTATACGTTAATAGTACAAATTAAATTTTTCACATACAATTTTGCAACTTTTTGCATGGTTGTCAACACGTAATTACAGTGCTGTTGATTCTAAACGCTACAAAACACAGTTAGATCTAATCTAGCGGTTAAACCTTTTCGAAACGGTCATAAATACAGTTTACCATCTTTTTCAAAATGCTAATTTCTTGTTTTGAGTTCTTCTGGTTAGCTGCTGTTTTGAATGCTTTACAAAATGTTAATTTCTAGTTTTGACCCTTTTAAAAGAGCTAACTTGTATAAAAAGCAGTTTGTAAACCATTCCCATGGCAACGCAGTTCCAAATAGGTAAAAAACTTTGTTTCAATTGAAGCGATTATTTGAGGTAGTATTTAACCTTTTCGAAAGTGTTAGAGGTCTAATTTTGCTTATTATGAAAGCGTTAATGTCTAGTTTTGACCTTTTTGGAAAATCCTAGGTGCACTAGTTTTGATCTTTTTGATAGTGTTTATTTCGTATTTTGACCTTTTTCGAGTGTTAGTTACTTGTTTTGATCTTTTTGAAAACGTTTATTTCTTGTTTTGATCTTTTTGAAAGTGTTATAGTGACTAGTTTTGACCTTTTTTAAGACTTTTATGTCAAAGCTTCTACAGTTTTGACCGTTTTAAAAAGGGAACATTTGCGAATAAAATTTTTTTCTCAAGTATTCCTTCTTTCTAGGGTTTCCCAGTTCCGAATAGGTTAAATTAGTCATCGTCGTTTCGACAGGGGTTTACAAACTTCGTCAAACATTGTGTAATTTTCAAAATTAGACGGAGCACAGTAAACAATTTTTTAAAGGTAGGATTTGAAATGTCCTAATCGGATTTTTAAACACGCTTAACAGTAACGAAATCCTGTAGTTATAGTATAGTGCCCTGTAGTAATACCTTTTCACGCTGTTGTTCAAAGCATAATGTTTTCTATAAAAAAGATTACATGAAGAAAACAATTATAATTTTGTTGTAGTTAAACGCCATTCATTAATTTGCATTATATAGTATTACCTTTAAATTATAGGGTGATAAATTTCGACACATACAAGTGTGCAATTAGGCAGGTGTGTACATAAAACCAAAGCATACAAAACAAACACGTAGGTTTTATTTTCAAATAGTACTACCATAAAGACCCAAATTGTGTCCAGGTCTGTAATTGTGCCTGGGGTCTTAGCGCGAATTTTAGAGCCCTCTCTAATAATGTCCGGGACGGGCCCCTATTTGTGCCCGGGTCTTTATTGTGCCTGAGGCCTCTTAGCTTGAAGATTGAAATAGTGTCCGGGGGCACTATTTGGGTCTTTACGGTATATTATATATTATTATACACTAATCGTAAGAGTGAATTTTAATTTATAAAGAAAAAACTATAAAAATTCGATCAGTACCAAAACGTTATTACAAATCATAGAACCTGAACGCCACGTAATCATTTTGCTTTGCATAGCTTACTCTCCTCGTAACAGTTTACGTAATTGATTGATTATTAGTGCAATCAAAGTTGGCGCTACAATTTTCTAAGCTACTCAAACCCTGGATTTGAACTTTTTGAAACCAAGCAAACCTGAGTATCCACTTTTTGAAACCATACAAAACTTGATCTGGCACTTTTTCAAATCGCGCAAAACTTGGTCTGACACTTTTTTAAACCATAGATGACCAGGATTTTCATTTTTTCTAACCATGCAAAACCTGGATTTTCACCTCTTTGAAATATGCAAAACTTCGATTTACACTTTTTCAAAACATACGAAACCTCAATCTACACTTTTTTAATAAATACGAAACCTTGATTTACCCTTTTCTAAACAATGAAAGACCGTGACGTGCACTTTTCTAGAGCACCGAAAGCCTTAATTTGTAGTTTTTTAAACCATGCACATCTTGGATTTAGAATTTGTTTCATACTTGTAAAGCTTTTTGTACTTTTTCAGAACATGCAAAACTGTCGTTTCAAAGCACGCTTAGCTCCTCTAACTTATGTACGTGCTGTAAAAATACGGAAATTTTGATCCTTTGTCTTCTTTTGTAGATGCGCGTCATTTTGCATCTTAGCCAGTGATATCTGTCATTAACGAGCTGCTGTGTAGGGTGTGGAGAACGTTTTTATTTTTAATTTTGATGCATCGATTAAATTGTCAGAAATCAATGAGTTACATATTTAGAAGTCGGAATAAATCGTCAGTTGACCTTTCATAATATGCATATGCATACATTCATTGCACATTGAAGCCAACGAAAGTGTATACAATTTAATTTCTTCACTTTCAGGGGGCTGTTCAAATGCTATTTGCATGCTAAAATTAAACAATAACATTATAAATAAATATAACAAGTCTGCCTTTTTTTATATAAATTCCACGATTTATTATACTTTCTAGTCAAACTTTATGATTGAAACATAAAAACAAGAATAGCATTTTTGCAAGCGGCGTTGTATAACTACACTAGGCAAGTTTGGATGTCTTTCAAGAATAGTGTAATAAATCATAAGTAATGTCGAGGTGTGAAAAAACGTTTGTTAATTAAAAATTGTTCAATACGTATATTTGTCGATATTTATCAACTTTCTTGATTCGAAATGTTTTTTTATGCTAGTATAACTAACGTTTTCTGACTCATAAGTTTTGTCTGTACATTTCATGGGTTAAAAATAGATACTTATAGAATAATTTACTATCAATTGCATGAAGCTACCTACGTGCATTGATAGCCTGCTTTTAAGTTAAGAAGTTAAAATCTTTAAAAATATATACAGACGTTTTACTAAATACACACAATTCGATAACTACCGACATTGTAATTAACTGAATACGACGTTTCTAAATCGTACTAACACTTAACCTTTTGAAGTTTTATAATATCTAAACGTTTACTTTTGAGAGTTGTTTGTACATAAATCGTTCTTATTAAAAACAATTGCATTCCCGGTTACGAATTTTGAAAGAAATAATTCGTTGTTCTATCTAGTGGAAATATACATCATTCATTTTGACGTTTTATAAATATTGTTTTCTTAAGTTTAAACTAGCTTACTTCATACGACTTAAATTGTTTTATTTAAAACGACATTTTAACGACAATTTATGAACATTGTTTTCATAGGCAGAGCAATTTGGTCGCATTTTGAACGACTAAATTTCATAATAAATATGAAATGAGTCAAAGGAAACGCGGTAGACTGATGTCTACAGCTTAAAAGCGGAACTCTGAAGGCTCTGTTTACACATTTAACCTATTCCCAACTGGGAAACCATGGACAAAACGCCTTACAAAAGTGCCTTTTTCTAGAAATTGACTTTTTCAAAGCGATCAGAACTAGAAATAACATTTTCAAAAACAGTCAAAACCAGATACAACCTTTCAGAGAGGTCGAAATTAGAAATTAACACTTTCAAGAAGTTCAAAAGAAGAAATGAACCTTTTCAAAAGATGCAAAACAAGAAATTGATCCTTATAAAAGTTTCAAAACATGAAGTGAACCTTTTCAAAAAGATGCAAAACAAGAAATTAACCCTTTCAAAAGTGTCAAAACAGGAAATGAACCTTTTCAAAAAGATGCAAAATAAGAAATTAACCCTTTCAAAAGTTTCAAAACATGAAGTGAACCTTTTCAAAAAAGATGCAAAACAAGAAATAAACCCTTTCAAAAGAGTCAAAACATGAAATGAACATTTTCAAAAAAGATACAAAACAAGGAATTAATCCTTTCAAAAGTGCCAAAAGAAGAAATGAACATTTTCAAAACGATTCAAAACAAGAAGTTAACCCTTTCAACAGTGTCAAAAGAAGAAATACACATTTTTACGCTTGAATTAATGATTTATTATAACCATTGATGAAAAACAGCAAATTGTGTAGCTAGACGCCGTTTAATAATTTTCCATATGCTATATTTTTAAAATTTAATTACATTCAGATCTAGAATCATAGTAGTCAAGGTGCACACATAGGCATTACTTCTAGATAGTTCTGCATAATTAGTACAAATTCAATTTTTTGCAATTTTGAAACCTTGCATGTTTGTAAAAAGGGAATTAGGGCCGCAAATTTCAAACGTCACAAAACAAATTTAGATCTAATAATTTTAGAATTTAAATACTGTGCACAAATGTATTTCTAATGCGTTGGATATCTCATTCACACAGTAGCTCAATACTTACAGATATCACTGGTTAAGATGTAAAATGATGCGCATCTACAAAAGCAGACAAAGGATCAAAATTTTCTTATTTTTACAACACGTACATATAAGTTCGAGGAGCTAAGCATGCTTTGAAACGACAGTTTTGCATGTTTTGAAAAAGTACGAAAAGCTTTACAAGTATGTAAAAAATTCTAAATCCAGGATGTGCATGGTTTGAAAAAGTACAAATTCAGGTTTTGTGTGCTCTAGTAAAGTTCACGTCACGGTCGTTAATTTTTTTAGAAAAATGTAAATTGAGGTTTCGTATTTATGGAAAAAGTATGCGTTGAGGTTTCGTATGTTTTGAAAAAGTGAAAATCGAAGTTTTGCATATTTTAAAGAAGTGCAAATCGAAGTTTTGCATATTTTAAAGAAGTGCAAATCTAGGCTTTGCATGGTTAGAAAAAATGAAAATCCAGGTCTTCCGTGTTTTGAAAAATTGCCAGACCAAGTTCTGCATGGTTTGAAAAGGTGTAAATCCAAGTTTGGCATGGTTTCAAAAAGTCCATACTCAGTTTTGCATAGTTTGAAAAGAGTATACTCAGGTTTGCATGGTTTAAAAAAGGGCAAATCCAGGGTTTACATAGCTTAGACAATTGTAACTCTACTTTCTAATACACTGAAAAAGTACAAAATTAGTGTAAATTAACTTAGTTCACAAAACCACCCACGCAAAGAAAAAACGATTAAGTGACGTTCAGGTTCTGCATGAAACTTACTAGTTATAGTACTGTTCGAATTTTTATAGCTTTTTCTTTATAAGTCACAATTATTTAGTGCGTATAATAATATGTGAAACTATTTGGAAATAAAACCTACGTGTGGCTTTTCCATGCTATGGTTATATTTACAAACCAACCCAATTACATACTCATACTTGTTTGGGTACGGTAGATTTCTGCCGTGTCGACTGACAGTTTAATACAACACTTTAATATGCAAATTATTGAGTGGCTTCTAACTATGAGAAAAATTATAAATGTTAAATGCTGTACCAATTTAAAAATAATTAATATATTTTTGCAAAATGTCCTATAATTAGAGTGCACTGCTTATTTGTGACCTTCACCTTCATTAGTCTAACATCCTAGTCATACCCGAACACAGCAGGAAATTACAAAGCCGCAGAAATCTTTGAATATTCTCAGAATTTCCTTTAATCTCCTTCCAGTTCATCAAGTTCAAAGCTGTAATACTAATACGCATACATACATAGAAACATAAGCGTGTAGTGTTGACTGCAGTAAGTAAACGTACGTGTTTTTGAATGAATTTAAAGCATCATTTAAATTATGAGGAAGCAATGAATTATGTACATGCCATTTAGGAAAAAATCATCTGTTGCGCTTACATCCTGCTGTGCCTTCATTAATTTTATTATACTTAGAAGCCAAAGAATCTGTATAAGCTATAATTTGTTTTCGTTACATATGCTCGTCAGATACTTTTCTTTTGATAATGAAAATTAGCCAGAAGTAAGCTAGCATTAGCTTACTCCAGCCTGCTTTCGTTTTTAGTAAAACAGAAAAACAACACGGTATATTAATCCAACATACAACAAATACCACTATTACTTTTTGCGACCAGCGTTGAGCTACTAAAATGGCAAATGCTCATAATCAGTTCTCATAAGTTCAAGCCTTAAAAAAATCAGTGTTACTTCCTGTTTCATTAAAGGCTTTAAAGATTGACTGAGTGACCTTTCCAAGAGTTCTTGGGAAGCAATATTTTGACCCACTCGCCAAGGCGTCTAATCAGTGCAACACGACGGAATGCCATTCAAAGACCATATGCAATTCCGAAGAAATTAAACACTTCCACTTAATTACACATACAGTCATACAGCATTATTAGAGCTTTGATAAACAAACAAGCTTTTTTATTACACGTATAGGGGTTTTTTTTTCAAATACACAATCTTGTTATTTAAAATGTATGTAAAGCTGTATGGGTATTTAGAGTATTAGCTTCCAGTTTGGATTGAGCAAGGTCCGGTTACACATCAAATAAAATAATTAAAATTATATTTACTAAGTATAAATAATAAAAGTGACAAAACATCTACAGTCAAACTAAAGGAGGTATTCAATAGTACATCAAGTTTCAATACAAAAAGTCTAAAAGAAGATTTGTGATTAGTTCAAATGCTGTTTAAGAAAAAGCGTGCCTTTAAGTTAAGACGTTAAAATCTTTAAAAATCTATACAAACGTTTTACTAAATACATTTTTTGTACGTTAGTAGGTGCTTCAGTTTTGAAAATACTGTCGTTAGTAAGAAAGCTCAACCGGCTGCAAAGGAGATCTAGAACACTTCCGAATTGACCTAATAGTTCCATTAATGGCCCTTAAGGTCTGTTGCCGAAATCCGTTTGAACGGCTTAATTCAACACACTGTAACAAAGAATTCTGCCCCTCTCTTGTTCCACATGGAAGATTGCACAGCCGAACGCAGCCACGTGATCCGGTTCGGTTTAACTTGGCGGAACCGGTAGCCTGGACGAGGCTGGGTTCCCCGCAGTCACGTTTGACATTGTAAACTTGGAAATTGCCTACAAGTTGTTTTGAAAAGATAAAAGACCGATTGAGTGTGTTTACAATGTTTATAAATAAAATATTTTAAAATAAAAATAATAATAGCAATAAAAAATATACTTACCCACGCAATCCTCCTTTTTGTACAGTTCAACTTGTAAATTGACGGAATTGGTCCGTGTTGGTGTTGACCTGGAAAAGGCCACCATAGAAATAGAAAATAATATTGTGAACGCAAACAACATTTTATGGGGTGGGTCGTTGATAGAAAAAATAACAAGATAATAAATATGCACTTTTGTAGTTTAAAATTCTACAATAATGTTCTTAGTTATGACTTTAATTGTTCGCCTAGTCTAATGTCTTTGTAACGACAGCGTTTTAGTTTGGTAAAGTTTGGCGATCGATGGCCAAGTGGTTAATGATGCAATTAAAATCCGATCCATTTTATATGTTATTAATCAAGACATGCCACAATCACGACTGCTTCTTTTGTCTTACTCATATATAAGGCATTGAGTCACACAAATCGATAACTACCGACATTGTAAATAACTTGGTACAACGTTTCTTAATCGTACTAACACTTAAATGTGTAAACGGAGCCTTCAGAGTTCTGCTTTTAAGCTGTAGAAAACAATCTACCGCGTTTCCTTTGACTCATTGCATATTTTTTAAGCTAGTTTTAGCTTAAGAAAACAATATTTATAAAACGTCTAAATGAATTATGTATATTTCCACCAGATAAAACAACGAATGATTTGTTGCAAAATTCGTAACCGAGAATCCAAATGTTTGCAATATAAACGATTTCAGTAGATATACAACTCTCAAAAATAAACAGTTAGATATTATAAAATATTATAAAATATTATAAAATATGGTTGCAAAATGTTAAATAAGAAAGTCTGATGTACAAAAGATATGTTGTTTCTAAAGACGAGATGAGATACTTACGTCACCGGATATATTCTCAATTTGACGAGCCACATCCTGTTGGGATTTTTTAATCTGTTTCCGGTTCTGCGTGTGTCATTTTGCAAGCGACGGTGACTAATTCCATATTACTTCAAACATTTATATGTTTTATATTACAAAACCCAAATACTTGCCCTATATAGAAAGTTGAGAAAGATATAGACGCAAATCTATAC
Source organism: Dicyrtoma fusca (assembly GCA_034695205.1). Classification (NCBI taxonomy): domain Eukaryota; kingdom Metazoa; phylum Arthropoda; class Collembola; order Symphypleona; family Dicyrtomidae; genus Dicyrtoma; species Dicyrtoma fusca. The sequence continues at coordinate 17,933 of JAQFZC010003201.1, forward strand.
ACGGCTTAAATTCTTACTTCTAGTATTGCAATAATTTTATTGTTAATAACAACAGCCTAAAATAAAATGTTGATCTCTTCAAAATTTACTACAAAATTTTAACACATTATTAACCTTTTCGAAACGGTACTATTTCTAGCTCTACATCTTTTTTAGTGTTAGTTTCTTGTTTTGCTTCTTTTTGAAAATGTGCATTTCTTGTTTTGCATCTTTGTGAAAATGTTCATTTCTTCTTTTGACATTTTTTAAAGGGTAAATTTTATGTTTTTCATCTTTTTGAAAATGTTCATTGCATGTTTTGACACTTTTGAAAGGGTTAATTTTATGTTTTGCATCTTTTTGAAAAGGTTCATTTCTTCTTTTGACACTTTTAAAAGGGTTAATTTCTTGTTTTGCATCTTTTTGAAAATGTTCATTTCATGTTTTGACACTTTTGAAAGGGTTAATTTCTTGTTTTGCTTCTTTTTGAAAATGGTCATTTCTTGTTTTGAACTTCTTGAAAGTGTTAATTTCTAATTTTGACCTCTCTGATAGTCTTAGTTTCTGTTTTTGGCTATTTTTGAAAATGTTATATTTAGTTCTGATCGTTTTGAAAAATTCAATTTCTAGAAAAACGTACTTTTGTAAGGCACTCTGCTCTGTCCATGGTTTCCCAGTTGGGAATAGGTTAATGGTAAAACTACAAAATCGACACACCATAAACGTAGACCGTAATCATTCTCTACATAATAGCATATAAGTATTTGCGTAGTATATTTATTTTGCAATTATCTAATGCCATTGCATGCGGTTTTCTCCATCGGTCGGGAATACTAGACCTTCAACGATTTTCTTATCAAAACATTATACGCGTTTAAAATACAAATTATACGTCATGAAGTAGAGCAACCTGTATATGGTCACTCTGTCTTGTCTTGTGTGGCTCCAGGAAATTTGATGACGCTTCCTGAGTTCATAGTAGACATGTTTCTGATTGCAGTCTCTGTTGCGTCTAGTCACTGCACATGAATGCAATGTGCAATATTACGGAATGCCATCTCCTAATGAACACCAAGTTACAGCGGTATTAATACAATTTTCGTGAAACATTACTTAGTTTTGTGGCAAACCGACTTTGAAACTGTAATTCAAAAGTACAGAAGAAATCTAAAAAATAAAAATTATGTATGCAAGTAACTGCGCTGATTTAAACGCACCAATTTAACCTGTATGGTTACAATTTTCTAACGTTCCTTAAGAATTGTGTACGTAAAGGTTACAGAAAATTAGAAATAACCGCTTCTACATAAAATATACAACGGTACCAACTTCAGCTGACCAAGGTGCCTCTGAAAGTTTTAATGCTAATCAATAAGTGGCGTCAACCTTTAGAAAACCTTTTTATCCCTTTATATTTATTCCTGTGCTTTTTTATATTAGTTTGAGTATTTTTTACGGAATATTATTTAATCCATTCATCTCGTAACGAAACACCAGTCAAAGCTATTGTAGCCACTTCTTGATCCAAAAGGTAGCTTTTATCGAACTCTTATGCGAATCTAATAGCTTACATAAGTAATATGACATGCAATAATAGTGATCAAACTAGGAGAGCAGTGTAATCGGTGACGTTAAGTATCCCAATTTTAACATGGACTGTCGTCCAAACACATGTAAAACATGCATGTC